>CM030369.1:75928742-76166578 GCA_003604175.2 Clonorchis sinensis | reverse complement strand
ACCCACTGACCAACCTGGTGTGGACATCTTTGAGAGCGTCGCACGAACAACTTTAATGTAGCTTCGTGTGCAATGGGGGCGCGCAAACCGCCAAAACACGGTAAGGTTCGTTCTCTTCGTGACGTGCCCTGACGCATCGGCATCAGGTGGTGAACTTCGGTGTTTTTGCAAGGCTACCTGAGCAATGGGCTTACAATATGTGTCATTTTAAGCTTATCTGTTAAACGTTTTTCACTAATCAGCTTGGCGGCCTGCTGAAAGAACGTAAATGACGTTTCTCGTAAACTTTTCTAATTTTCCATTATTTCAACTTCTTAGCACAAAAATCTGGTAAAAATAAAAATATTAAATCTGGATTCCACTGCGCCATTCTCCCATAGTTGTAACTTACAAGCAGCTTGCCACAACCCTCGCCGATTAGAAGGCTGCCCTTAAATGTTCCGGCAAATCCCTAAACGCTGGAAATTATGAATAATGAGTGTATTTCATTGGTAAACAGCACCGAGTCTTAGACACACACCCAAAGTTTCTCTGAAACCGTAGTTTGAAGAAAGGAATCTTTAATATAATGTTTTAATATTTGATGGTATATATTCTGGCCTTTAAAATCTTAACATGTTGTCGCAGTTTTTAGAGGTCGTTTAAGCGAACTCGGGGTCAACTGTTGGCTCGGAAGTCCTATTTTAATGGCTACTAGTAGCTTCACGCATGGTGTCCGTGAAAACGGTGGGAAGCGTTTTGGAGAAAGCTGGTTTCTTCTGTATTAGATTTTGAAATAATCTCAAAGCGACGAACAATAATTACGTCCCCTACGTCCATGCAAACTCAAAATGAAGCGGTCATTCGCGGCTTGTATATAAAAAAGGCTTCTATCGTTGCGGCAGGCGTCCCGACCCAGCCAAGGAGTTCGTCACAGCTAGTAGGATTTTTGTTTTCTGTTGGTCCGCACCTGCTAACTCTGGCGCAAGGCAAGGTTAAATCTCCACTGGCACACCAAACCACCAGGAGTGCCGTTGGGTGAATTGGTGGGTTTATGGGCAGAACAAGCAGGCAGAACAAAAAGGTGGTCAGTGCTTTCAGGTCCTGGCACAAATTAAACGGACTGAGACAGTCTAGTGGGTGCACGCAACACGCTCGTCTGGGAGATGTTAGGGCTATGATGAACTACGGACAAGCTGTCAGATTGAGTATGGTAGTCGCGGTTCCATCATCGCGACGCCGCACTTGGGTTCGTAGGCAGCCTCGTACGTGGACGTCCTGGGTGAGCCATTTAGGGTTGTCATCGTAGTTAGGATTTTCCAAGGAGTCGTGACATCGGATGCATCAAGGATATCCTTAGGTCCATCAAGGGCGCACTATGTTTCATTGCTGTTATTCGAACCAGGCAATAAGCCATCGGTGTCTACATTGGGGACTCAAGAGAGGAAATGTCAACAAGGCATGCTAGAGTGCACTATGATGTGAATTAGACCGCGGCTCAAAATAACGGGCAGCCAAAAGTGGTCACAAATCCTAACCGTTTCGTTGAGGCAACACCAACGATTTCAAGAAAGGTAATTGATATTGAGGTACAGATAATGGGTATGCGGTCGATGCGAACGGGTCTGGGCATATGTGATTATGAGGGACGTGCATTGTCAAGATTGTGCGAAACTAAGATAGTTTGGAGCTTGCAGAGACATGTGATCAGAGATATCTGGTGGTGTTGTGCGGTGAGGCGGCCTCAGAATGGCGCCGGTACCACCTTTAGTAAAGTGCGGAGCCCTTGTAAAACGAGTTGCCTCTGAGGCCCCATACCACGTGTAGTTAGTGAGCCATAGCAATTTTCGCTCCGCCTACACTGAATTTCCGAACTAAAAGAAGATCACCCGGGATATATTCCAAAACCAGCGCGAGCTCACGCCGGCGGCACAGGCGTCCGACGAAAAAGCTTTCATTTGAGTTTTCTCTTCCGTATACTGCAGAAGACGGGTAATGACGTTCAGCATACGGTGGGAATACCTTTGGAAGGAGGCAGGTATGCAGTTGAAGTGCCAGTTGTCAACCGTACAGTCTTCTGCATAGTCGCGGACGGGATGTGTGAGAGACGGCATGGTACAGAAAGATATGGAAAGCTCTCCAAATGCTTCCGTACACAAACGGTGTTCGCCAGGGTTTCCCAAGCCTTCCATTTCCATGCAATTGCGTGATCGATGAGTACCCATGGTAGACGACGTCGAACACGGTTATGAGTGTGACGGGCCGTCGTTGACCGTTAGATCAGGGTATCACGCATAGTTGAAGCTTCTGTTTTATCGGCTTGCTTAGATACTGGCCTGGTGTTTACTGTAGGTAACATATGTAATCGACAGCGCGCACAGTTATAAGTGTGACGCGCCGTCGGGTGCTGTTATATTAGGATAGCACAATTGAGGCCAAATAATCAGCGTCGCATAAAGACACTGCAATGACGGTTACAGAATGAGGCCAATGTAGACGATATTGCGTACGGCTGTGAGTAGGATGTCCGTCGTTCGCCGTTAGATTGGGTTTGCGTGCATAGTTGAGGCTTCGTGTTCATCGGTTCGCATAATTACTGGTCCAGTAGTAATTGGACATGACAAACACCGGTCCAATAGGCAATATTCTGACATGTTTTGCCGTTTACATTGTGTCAAACTATCCCCGGGTATTCACTCATCAGTATGGATGTCTTCATCAGTGTCATGTTTTTCAGCAACCGACTGCATGTTGTGTGACAGCCGTTCTGACAGAGAGAATGACCACCAGCTGCATTATTCGCGCACCCCAGTGCACTTTAACGCACACACAAACGGGTGATCGCAGCGACGATAATCTCAAATGGTAGCTGTACTGTTTAATACAGGTAGCAAAGATAAGCGGCACTGCTTACAGATATGAGTATGAAAGACCCTCTTTGGCCATTGGATTAGGTTGCGGTCTATAGTTGAGGCCACATAATCAGCGTCGCACATAGACGCGGGTCTAGCAGTTACGGTAAGTAGGCCAGGTGAGTGATAACGGTTACCGTTATCATGATGACCGCTTCGTGACGTATTCCACCTACGGTGAGTCATATTCCTAAGAGAAATGCCACCATGTGTTGGTAATTTACCTACAGTTACCTCCTGCAGCTGCACTGTCCACAGGCTAGTTATACCCTCGCAACTCCAGCGCACAATGCATGCTGCTGTCTGACAATGCTGCACTTAATGGAAGCTGAGCTCCAAAGGAAAATGTTCTCTGACGAATTTTGCCGAACAAAATTGTGTCATCTGTCAAGTCCGAGGAGTATGAAGCAAACAAATGTCAATGACCAATTTTCCTAGGTGGAATTTGTATTGGATATTCTGCAGAGGTTATTTCATTATTAAAGAACACCGGAGAACGCCAAAGTATGCCAGAGTGCGAGTTCGTATTTTATCTCTTGTGAACCGGTAACAAACTGCGAATCAGTGATGGTCCGTGACCTTGAAGTTTCGCTAGCTTAAACAAATGCTATGAGCAAAATGCCACCAAAAAGTCAAATGGATTAGTCTAACTCCCTGTTGAAATCGCAACGCTGAAAGCTCTACAGTTTCGGCGAAAAAAAATGAAGTTGTGTTAACTTAACGCAGTACATCAAGCTCAAATCAGGCTACCTATGAGCAATTAAAGGTTTAATGAAATAACCACCTTTAGCTGTTGATTCGCAGGCAGAATGAACCCAACGAGTGTCTGCCAGCTTCTTTAGCTCCGACTCCAGGACACACTCCCAGACCACGGCGGAAAACCCTTCATGGCACAACTACCTTCCACCGAAGAATGAAAAATTACTCCTGCGAGCTTAACACTTTCGAGCATATTTCTGCCTAGCTGCCCACCACTCACAACCTTTGCTTCTCCGCCGAAAAGCATCAGCGTCCTCCAGCTCCGCAAACGTATTCCCGATTTATTTTACGGTCCTATAGCCCAAACTTACTTCGTTGGTTTGGGCCGAAAAGCACCTGCCACCGCATTTCTGCCGTCAGCAGTCGATGAGGCCTACCAAATTCTGGACAACCAGCCTTTACGGGATGCGACTGGACTATGCCCGCCCCATCACTTCTAACAACAACCAGATCCACTTCCGCTCAAACAGATTTCCACAAAATATCTACAGTCCCGCCTAACTTGACACTGGCGCGACCGGTTAACCATGCCCAACCTGTCGGGATGCCCGAACGATCTACCAGGAACCCAGTGTCACTTGCTCTGGCTTTCCCTCAGGTCCATGGTTTTACCATGGCTCCTTATCCAGGAGGTTGGTCAAAATCAACTCTGCTGTTGCGGCACCTTGTACCACCAAAACCCCCCGCACCCTCTCAAAGGCCAACGCAGCTTTTGGGAAACGAAACAAATGAGACGGTTTTGGACGCTCGCCGCCACCCGCCATGCCTTGGAAAGGTTCACGGAGTCAACTCATCAATCTTGCTCTTTTCCTGTAATGTCACTCCTCAAAGAAAACAGCCCTTGACTTTCTTGGTCGCTTAGGCTTCTCGTTACACTCAAATCGAAGGCTAAGCAGCCTAAGCCAGCACAACTAATCTTCTACGCCTTCCCTCGTTAGCAACGCCACAACCAATTTCCGCCTTTCATTTTGGGTAACCAACCTTCTCTCACGCTGTCTGTGTGGGGCCCGACGAAACACGAAAATTGGCGTCAACTTTCAAAAAACCGAAAAGCAAAAGGGCCCGTCTGCCTCTGCATCAAGTGCGCCTTTAGCGGGATACGCACTCCACCGTTTGGCCTCATCTGCGGCGCATAGGTATAGGTGATTGCTGCTCACATTAAAAACTCCCTTCGGTTGGGACACCGCATAGCCTCTCCTACGCCCCAGAAGATAAGCTAAGCTACTTTTCTCCCCACCTAGCACTCATATTGGCTATCGAGGAATTATCCTGCGTCAGCTCTTCCAGTCAGTACTCCAACTAAGCTGCTTTCCTCGTGGTAGTGATGCAAGTGAAAGTAGCAATATAAGTGCGTGCTTCATTTTCCTAATAATGATTGGAGCATGCGTTCAGTCCTTAACAATATCTTTGTCCTCCTCGTAGGTACAATTGAGATAACGCCAAAAATTCTACCACATGGAGTTCCGGACTGGCCCACGCCCAAAGTGATGAGTGATTACCTGTGTGCCCGTGAACAGAACGAAGTGAGGTTTCATCTCTCAAAGGGACACAAACAATTTAGCCCAGCCTATACGACATCTTTGGAGGAGAGGGCAAAACTCCATGGACGAGTCTGCAGATTGCATAATCGGGAAATTTTCTTGGGAGCGTTACCCCAAGACTAACTGCGACGGACTCTGAGGCCAACCTCAATGAGATACTACAGGGCGGTACGAAGCACAGCTGTTGTCAGTGGCCCATGTCCCTTCAAAAAAGCTTGGCCGAAGTGCCCGGTTGTCAAATTAGCACACGATGCTCTCGTCCTTGCTGCAGTTCGTACAGCGGTGCTGTACCTCTTTGTTGAAAACGATCGTAGGAGGTTGATATGCCAATGCCCGGCAGGCATTGATGGCAGTTTATAGCCAAAATGCTTTCCCGTGTAAGCGCTACGAATTCCAGGGGGAGTGAGATTTCTCACTCTATTTACAAAGGCGGTAAGAACCACGGCCCAGCTAACCACCGTCCCATTAGCATCACACGCACTCCTGCGGAAAATGAAAAAATGTAAATAAATCTCAACTGAGATCCTTTCCCGTGAATGAATTTCGCCAGTGCAGCGTGGTGCCCTCTGTTTTCGTTCATGCCCTATGGAAATAACATCATTTTTCCCTGCCCTAAGCCAAGTGCTTGTAGAAAATGTCGTACGAGTGGGTTCTTTCTGACCCTCCCCGGGCTTCTGACACATCTCTCATGAGCTCAGTACCTATGGCAGATAGCAGCTGCGTGTTGAGCTTTCACAGTCCAAACGGCCCCCTTGTTTTGCCCCCGCTGATCCCACAGATGATGTGTCAGCGGCTCACGTCTGCCACATCTTCATACCTTTAGAGTAACCTGAAAATGGTCACTTCTGGGCCATTTTAGTTCTCCATCCTTTCTACTTCAATATGCGTTCCCCCGTTTGATTGTAAAGCACTACCAAATGCTGCTCGGGTGCGGTTGGCATCGCACTTTAGAAAGGGTCATCGAAACTTGCGCTTTCTGTGTCAAAAAGAAGTTTTTCCTGGTTCTCCAGAAACAGACCAGATATCCTTTAGTAATAAACTCTAGCGTTCCCTCCTGTACCGTCCTTAGTTCCGCTGTTACACTCCACACAAACTAGGGACTTTGAAATTGCTCTAGCCTTTCCGTTCTGCGTTCATCCTCAAATCCTGCATTAAAAATAAAAACAGATAGATATTACCACAACCTTCGTCGACCCGAATTAGTTCAAAAGGTTTACGATACATGTCGTGGTCCCATCGCTTGGCAAAATATACCAATTTATGTGGGATCCAGGGCGAAAACCCCCCTTAGGCCCACAAAAATATTTTTGCGCTTCGAAAAATACGCCACCTGAAAAGATTCTGCAAATAAATCCGTCCTCAGCGGGAAACGACGTGCATCGGATTTGTCCCGTCCACAGGTGAAAACCCGTTTTGCTGGATCTGTGGCTGATTTCTCAACCATTAAACAACTTCGAACACAGAGGTCACATTCCCGTACTCTCGCAGTGCAACTGAAAAGGTCAACCAAGCACGAGCCTCCTCTCTTCTGTGGTTACTACGGCCTAGAATAAAACTCTAGGCAAGGCGGTTCTCGCCCCCTTCTGCGATATCGATCGACTTCTCCCTAAACCTGTTCTTTAAACTCCCGGCCATGACTCACCAATCGGTCGCCTTCGAAAGCCCCAGGTCTCATCCATAATATTTCCATATCTGGAGTAACAAACGGATGACCAACAACTATATAGGCTCTGTTGTCGTAATTGCATCATAGATTTACCACGTTTCCTGTTAACACTGTCTGACCAGCGGCTTTTTCACTGTTGAGCTAACTAACACACGGTTGGGACGTGATGAGAAGTTTTTCACTCTCAGAGCGCACACCTCTATTAGGCAAAAGCTTTTCTCATTTCGAGTATTTGGTGCGTGGAATAACCTTCCTAAGACGGTTGTTCACGCTGCATTTACTACCCAGTTCAAAGCATGTTTAGACGCCTTTTTAGTTGAGTCCTCGCCCTGGCAATATTACTGGGGGGAACTTAAAGAGCAGTGCTACACCCTTTTTGCGTTTGTGCCATTCAGGTGAACAGAAGACACTGAATGACAAGAAAAAACCCGACCCGTGAAGCTCAGGTGAAAGCGTCGATCATCTGCATCAGTCTGTGAATCCGTCAAAACGTCCCCAGGTTGCTACAAGGTCCCCTAGTTACCCCACGCTGTGAGCAACACTGGTTTGAATTGGTTCCACAAGTTCTTGTACTACTAACTCCGTTATGTTCCAGCGTAATAGGTGGCGAAACCAAGTTCTTTCCTTTTTTCCTCTCACGCAATCCGAATATGTGGTTGGCATAGTCAAGCTACGCAACTGAGACCACGAGCCTTTGAATTTTTATTGGCATGCACTTCTCTTCACTGGATATGGAGTAACCAAAGGTCTCATTTTCATCATGGTCTGTCGCTTTTCAGGATTCAAACAACTGAGACTGTTAAGGGGCATTTGGCTATGAGTCTTTTTCCTGTGTGTCTACTTTTGAAACGTCGGGACCGCGTGATGTTTTATTGACCAATCGGATGAGAGGCTTCAGTGCGGTTGACTGCTGAGCCCGCATTTTCTTCGTCGCCGGATTAGGAAGCACGTGGGTGGTCAGGTCTATCTCGACGGTTCTGAAAGGTTCGTCCGGTTGTTTGAAATTGACTTTCTACCTGGAAAACCTTATGCGCATGGCGTGTCACCATCCTATATCTTTTTGGAAAATACGGTATTTGTGGCACTAGTGCCACCGAAGCTAAAACTATGCCCATGACGCGTCATGCAGAGTGCCGTGGAGTCATACACAGTATCATATACAATGGAGGAGTTAAAGCATGCGGTTGATCGCCCAAAAGCCCAAAAAGAAATGCGAAAAACCCGTACTGAGAACCGGGATTCCTGCACCCAGTCCGCACTTAGCTAAAGTCGTCCGGCGCTCAAACCTAGTCCATTATAGGCATTTATTTCTTCCCCTAGTACAATTCACTAACTCTCTTAATAATATGCTCCCCTGTCGTGATAACCCACCTATTCCCACACCTTTCCTCAGCACATTACCTTTTTGGATGTAAATAAGTGTTTTCAAGTACAAATTTTTATATGAATGAATCAAAAAAAATTACAAGGGCATCATTTGTCATTCTTGGTGGATCTCTGCAGGCGTTTTCGAACTTTCTGCCGTTCGTTTTCCAGCCAGCGATGAACGATTCCCTTGATTTGCCGCAGACTGGTGTTTGGGAACTTCTCAGTTGTGGCGTCTGTAATGAAAAAATATAGTTATTAAATTGCATCCAGCCACTTGTTCAATTAACTTAGTATAAAATAACCATTATATACTTACAAATAGGTCCTTGGGCCAGCCTGGTTGACCCGAAGCCTCCTTTTTCATTTATACCGCGCCAATTAAGTAGTACGACGAGCTTTGGTGCCAACGTCCGTGAAAGTATGTTGGACAAATACAGTTGTACATCGCCAGCCTCCTGCAGGTGCCAGCTTTCCACCTTTGTGAAATCAATAATCGTGACTACGACAAATACCTACCAGCTGTGCATAGCGCGGACCATCTCGGAGGCGTTCCTCATACCTCCGGAGCTCATCCATAGATGACAGGGGTAAAAGGGGTTCATTAAGCGCCTGAGAACTGCTTGTGGGTACTAAAGCGTCCAGCTTCATATGCAGTCTCTGGAGCAACGAGTAGATCCGTTCCAAATTCTCTATGACATAGTTAAGTTAAAACACGGTAATTCATTCACTGAGAATGAGGTTGGCCAGGTCTTGGGAAATTACAATGGCCTTTGAATTTGGAGAGTTCGTTCTGGAAAATGAAGTAGACGGCGTCGAAATACGTGGTTCTGGATCGCCCACGGCAGGAAGTGTTGTGTATGTTGAACTGCTGATAGAATTTAGATTATGGTAACGAAGTAAAACGTACGTTCCACATATCATCTGGGCATCACCCGGGACGGGTGGCGCGTCAGAAACGTGAATGATACTAGTGTTCGAGGCCGTCGGATTGGGGGCGAGATGGCCTAAGTGGTTAGAGCGCGAGTTTACTGACCGGAAGGTCCGTGGTTCGAACCCGACCTCTCCCTCTCGACCTCCCCTGTCTAGGCTTGGGCAACCTGGCAGTATCCCAGCCCACGTGCTTCCTTCGGGTGGCATGGCAGTTAGGCACCGAAAGGGTGCTACAGCTGAACAAGATAAGGAATAAGCAGATTGAAACGTTAGTAGGTACGGGAGGAACGTACAGTCTTTTTGGAGCTGGTGGGCTTATGACAACGTTTGCAGGCAAAGTGGTATCACCACTGTAACCAGGTTCCGATCCGTCTGTAAAATCAGACAGCAGCTGTTTCTTTTTTACTGCAACCATCGCAATACGATTGATAAACATACTGTTTGCGCTTCGATTCTCGTACGAGCCCTTCCTCGTGCTGCTCTGCGGAGGAAGTATGCCCTGAGTCAAGGACTTCCTGCTGGGCACTCAGTGCATCCGCAAGAGTTTCTAAAGATATTTTAAAGTGACCACGAACTTACTGCAACGCCGGAACACTTCGTACGTGCACGACTTCACTGGACACTTTGGTAGGGTGCCCCTCAGCAAGTTAGCATATAAAATACTTGTTGTGCACGAGGGCCAAAGGACTGAATCAGGTGGTATGAACCACGATTCATGCACTATGCCAACAGAGTTGTCCGTGAAAATCACAACGGCGTACATGGCTGAAAAAACATGTTCCACATGCGCAAGGAAGCTTTGAAGGAATAGCACGACACCAACACAAGTATATGTATTTATTTAATGAAATATTGGGTAATACAAGTGGCAGTGCACGCATTTGCTGAGTACTAGCCGCAGGGTAAGGGTATGCAAAATGAGGAAGTAGAAACGACTGTGTCTGTAGGAAAAACTTAAACATTTACAAGATATTTTATTGACTGATGCAAACAGCCGAGTGTGTTGCAAGTCAGAGCACTGAAAAACTAAAACGTCCGTTGATTTCACTACGTGAGTGTAAAATGGGAGAAGTGTTTTGCATGTCTGACACTCAATAGTATCCCTAGAAAAATTTTACTATGACAGCAGGTTGACCGTCAAGCAAAATGCGTTGTCGAGAAAGTTTTTCGAAAAAATGACACCCCTATGCACAGACCTGTGACATCCACTCGTGGCTGATTGCCTCAGTGGCTAACCCATATCATCCAAAAATATTCTCTTTCGAGTGCATCCAATTCCACGCGCTCGACCAGTCGGCTATACAGCTGAGCTGCCCATGTACGTAATGCTTTAAATGCCCCAGCTCTGATTCATGGGGAAAACAGTTGCTCGGATCGTTTATCCTGTTTTTCCCATGAATCAGAGCTGGGGCATTTAAAGCATTACGTACATGGGCAGCTCAGCTGTATAGCCGACTGGTCGAGCGCGTGGAATTGGATGCACTCGAAAGAGAATATTTTTGGATGATATGGGTTAGCCACTGAGGCAATCAGCCACGAGTGGATGTCACAGGTCTGTGCATAGGGGTGTCATTTTTTCGAAAAACTTTCTCGACAACGCATTTTGCTTGACGGTCAACCTGCTGTCATAGTAAAATTTTTCTAGGGATACTATTGAGTGTCAGACATGCAAAACACTTCTCCCATTTTACACTCACGTAGTGAAATCAACGGACGTTTTAGTTTTTCAGTGCTCTGACTTGCAACACACTCGGCTGTTTGCATCAGTCAATAAAATATCTTGTAAATGTTTAAGTTTTTCCTACAGACACAGTCGTTTCTACTTCCTCATTTTGCATACCCTTACCCTGCGGCTAGTACTCAGCAAATGCGTGCACTGCCACTTGTATTACCCAATATTTCATTAAATAAATACATATACTTGTGTTGGTGTCGTGCTATTCCTTCAAAGCTTCCTTGCGCATGTGGAACATGTTTTTTCAGCCATGTACGCCGTTGTGATTTTCACGGACAACTCTGTTGGCATAGTGCATGAATCGTGGTTCATACCACCTGATTCAGTCCTTTGGCCCTCGTGCACAACAAGTATTTTATATGCTAACTTGCTGAGGGGCACCCTACCAAAGTGTCCAGTGAAGTCGTGCACGTACGAAGTGTTCCGGCGTTGCAGTAAGTTCGTGGTCACTTTAAAATATCTTTAGAAACTCTTGCGGATGCACTGAGTGCCCAGCAGGAAGTCCTTGACTCAGGGCATACTTCCTCCGCAGAGCAGCACGAGGAAGGGCTCGTACGAGAATCGAAGCGCAAACAGTATGTTTATCAATCGTATTGCGATGGTTGCAGTAAAAAAGAAACAGCTGCTGTCTGATTTTACAGACGGATCGGAACCTGGTTACAGTGGTGATACCACTTTGCCTGCAAACGTTGTCATAAGCCCACCAGCTCCAAAAAGACTGTACGTTCCTCCCGTACCTACTAACGTTTCAATCTGCTTATTCCTTATCTTGTTCAGCTGTAGCACCCTTTCGGTGCCTAACTGCCATGCCACCCGAAGGAAGCACGTGGGCTGGGATACTGCCAGGTTGCCCAAGCCTAGACAGGGGAGGTCGAGAGGGAGAGGTCGGGTTCGAACCACGGACCTTCCGGTCAGTAAACTCGCGCTCTAACCACTTAGGCCATCTCGCCCCCAATCCGACGGCCTCGAACACTAGTATCATTCACGTTTCTGACGCGCCACCCGTCCCGGGTGATGCCCAGATGATATGTGGAACGTACGTTTTACTTCGTTACCATAATCTAAATTCTATCAGCAGTTCAACATACACAACACTTCCTGCCGTGGGCGATCCAGAACCACGTATTTCGACGCCGTCTACTTCATTTTCCAGAACGAACTCTCCAAATTCAAAGGCCATTGTAATTTCCCAAGACCTGGCCAACCTCATTCTCAGTGAATGAATTACCGTGTTTTAACTTAACTATGTCATAGAGAATTTGGAACGGATCTACTCGTTGCTCCAGAGACTGCATATGAAGCTGGACGCTTTAGTACCCACAAGCAGTTCTCAGGCGCTTAATGAACCCCTTTTACCCCTGTCATCTATGGATGAGCTCCGGAGGTATGAGGAACGCCTCCGAGATGGTCCGCGCTATGCACAGCTGGTAGGTATTTGTCGTAGTCACGATTATTGATTTCACAAAGGTGGAAAGCTGGCACCTGCAGGAGGCTGGCGATGTACAACTGTATTTGTCCAACATACTTTCACGGACGTTGGCACCAAAGCTCGTCGTACTACTTAATTGGCGCGGTATAAATGAAAAAGGAGGCTTCGGGTCAACCAGGCTGGCCCAAGGACCTATTTGTAAGTATATAATGGTTATTTTATACTAAGTTAATTGAACAAGTGGCTGGATGCAATTTAATAACTATATTTTTTCATTACAGACGCCACAACTGAGAAGTTCCCAAACACCAGTCTGCGGCAAATCAAGGGAATCGTTCATCGCTGGCTGGAAAACGAACGGCAGAAAGTTCGAAAACGCCTGCAGAGATCCACCAAGAATGACAAATGATGCCCTTGTAATTTTTTTTGATTCATTCATATAAAAATTTGTACTTGAAAACACTTATTTACATCCAAAAAGGTAATGTGCTGAGGAAAGGTGTGGGAATAGGTGGGTTATCACGACAGGGGAGCATATTATTAAGAGAGTTAGTGAATTGTACTAGGGGAAGAAATAAATGCCTATAATGGACTAGGTTTGAGCGCCGGACGACTTTAGCTAAGTGCGGACTGGGTGCAGGAATCCCGGTTCTCAATACGGATTTTCCGCACCCGGATGCAGAAATTTGCGGATACTGTGCGGAAATCGCCGCACCCGGGTGCAGATCTTCTGCGGAAATTTGTGCACCCGTGTTGACTGGGATCGTTTTAACAAAACATCTGTTTTGTGGGAAGCTGAGCGACTAATCCTTCATCCTGCGAGGCGGTGATTAAATAGGACATTTATTCGGGTTTGTGGGTTTTCGAAGCCTGGTAAATAGGCTTTCTGATTTTCAAAGCTGGATTTGGGTATCGAAATCATTGGTCTTTGGGAGACATCGTTACTTGGGGTACTCGCACAGCCGAATCAGCCATTTAAATGGTGCCACGAAGAGACTGGACCTTAGAGGGGTGTGGCGGTTTGTGTACCTCGGCGACCCATTGAGCTTTACTGGGGGTTGTCCGCGTGACACTCAGAGTCTCTCATACCAGGTTGGTCCATGGATAGAGGTCTGACGAGCACAGTCTCCTGGCCCTCCAGGTTTGGGGTTGAAACATGTGTGGCGACGTGTTCCGTAAAAATGGTAATGTACTTGCATTTCCAGCCCAACACCGCTGCCTTGCGGTTAGGCTTTTGAGCCAAAGGCTTTGGTTGAGGACCCTAATCATCATCCTGTCTAGGTGTGGGCACCCTGGCAGTATCCTAGCCCTCGTACAACCATGATACGGCATCGGTGTCAACACTGATTTTGCTGTCTTCATCATCATCATCATCATCATCGACAGCATGACATCAGTGTTGAACACCGATGCTTCGCTGCCGTACAACCATGATTTATTTGAAAGCCTTATTGTGAAGAAAAAGAATAAAGATGGATGGGGAGGGGACTTATTGCTGTCTTACTACAATCATTCCGAGGTGCCTACACCTCCAAACACTCATTCAGGCAATCTGGATAGAAACTGACAACAAGATCGCCACTGACATCGGTTGGCAGCCATATCTTGCAGCGTCTCCAACCAGGCGCAGTGGGGATCACGCGGTCCCCATCCTGGAAGGCGAGTAGCACCGACAGCACCCAAGCGTTTCGTGATTTCTTTCATACTCTTCTGCCAGGTCAAGGGTTGGCCACCTCTCTGCTTACGCCACTCTGAATTGGGCATGGAAAACAGCACTCTCTTCGGCAAACGATGATTAGGCATGTGCAACACTTGTCCCAACCAACGTAGCTTGTGGTGCTGGAGTTGCTGTCTTCGATGATGATGAAATGGCGCCACAATATTTTTCTACAGTTCACACAACGCGGAAACTCCATGAATCGCAAACTACAAAAGGGTCGCGAGCCAGTCTCCATACTTTATCATTAGGTGTTGCAACGCTATGGAACACAAACTTCAAATGTCTGTCCCCGTTAGTTTAGAAAATCTCCTGCTGGGGACAGTCGAAGGTATGCAAATGGTGCCACACGTTTGTAGAGATCGCACAAGTCTTGCCTTAATCTTTTGTTCAGTGAGTTATCCTTCAACATCCCACCTATTTAAGTGACGGAGTAGTCATTCAAAAGCACATATCCGCTCACTCATATTCAAGATGTGGTGAACTGGTTGCACGACAACTTGAATGGAATATCTCCTGCCACCAACCCCAACGATCTGTGAGTTCTTAGAGGAGGGTTGAATACGTTATGTGGACAGTTTGTATCTTTAAAACGACCGTGCACAAACATTCGTAATCTTCTGTGGTTGGACCGTGACTTATAGCTACAAACTAATTCAGGATGGGGAGTGTGGCGAGTATACTGACTTAGCCGCCAGAACGGTTGTTACCAGTTGTACAATGGTTTGCGGAATAAATGCATATGAGGACAGAAATTCGGAGCTTCGAAGTTAACTTGATGTCGTGTACACAGGAACGGGAGCTTACAGCTACAATGATAGCTTTCGGCGTTCGGATGACCTTCCAACTCTCGTCGGTGACAGTGGAAGCGTTGTACAGGGTGGGCACTCAAGACCAACTTTACTCACAACGGGGCTTCATTTCCGTCTAGAGACTAAGCGCCATTACCATCAATCGTTTCCGACTCCTAGGATGTCCCGCTGTCAGCAAACAATATCTATTTCACAACGGTTGAGCATACATAAAAGTCTGGGTCCGAACGGCTTGCATCCATTCATTCTCTACCGTCTCGTGACGATATTAAAATGCAGTCCCAGCCACAACCTTATCATTGGGTACACGAGGTTTACTTCGCGACTGGGAGATGACCACCATCGAACAATCACGAAAGTGGTGACGAGTGTCAACCGACAAATTATAGGTCAACAACCCTGAAGACGGTCATTTCACAGCTGACACAGCGGTGAATCGAGCCATCTGAGGACGTGTGGTTTGCTTGCAGACGTCCAGCAAGAGCAACAAGGTTCGTTATTTCCTGCCTCCACAAGCGAGAACATGCTACTGCTGATGTTTCCCATGGTTATTCATCACCTTTCAACTTCCTTCCTATCCATTTTTTATCCAAACTGTAGGCACTTCTGTCGGTCGCTCCGTAAAGGGCCGACTGGGCACCGCCACTCACGCCTGCCGCTTCAGTTCACTGTTCAAGTCTTTCTGTCCGCCCTTATCGCAATCTCTATTGTACAAACTCGTAAGCGAATTAGTCAGAAAGCTGCGCTTGTGTCGTCGTCATCAGTGGCAACAACACCAGCGGAGAAACTGGTGTTTCACTGCCCTACAAACGCTAATTCGTTTGTATGAAGCCTTATTATGAGAAGAAAAATGGGAGAGGGGCGACCTAGAACTAACCTACCACAAACACCCTAGGTGCATGCTCCTCGAGCACTCAGTTGAACAATGTGGTAGAAACTGACTCCGTAAGTACCGCTGACATCGGTTAGCCACTATGTGGTATTATGTCCCCGGCCAAGGACAGGGAGGGTCACGTGGACCCCACACTGGAAGGCGAACAGCATCATCAGTATCTAAACTTTCGTAATATCCTTGATTCCGTTACGCCCTGACAACCTTATATTTCCGTCGTTCCGAATTAAGCCCGACCTAAAGCTGTCAGCTTGTTGTTATGGTCAGGCTTCAGTGCTGCGGGTTATAGGAATTCAGTTCCTAAAGGTTCAAATATGCTAGAAAGGCTACCGGGGAGCAGTCCTACGGGAGACAGCGAGTCCCTCTACTGCGAGAAATATTACGAGGCGGTCTGGAGGTGAATTCTTGCTGTCCTCTGTGATATGGATGTGAAGGTAGTAAGGCGTTCCCTTCAGGTGACCCGCATGTCCATATCTGTGGAAACAGCGATGCTTCCTTCCTCCCAGGAAGAACGGGCTAGAAAAGGTCGACCCTGAAGATCTCACAGTCCGAACGCCAAACAGTTGATCGTGACCGCCGGCGCACCATTGAATGCGGTTGAAATACTTTTAAAACCAAGGAGTCTGTTACCACTTAGAAGGTACCAGCCGTGCCCAGCCGCATTAAGAACCAAAGGTTTATTACTTGCTCCTTGCAGCTCAGTGGATCAGCTGTAGCAACCTTTCGGTGCTTAACTGCCATGCCACCCGAAGGTTGCACGAGGGCTGGTATACTGCCAGGTTGCTCAGGCCTGGACAGGGGAAGTCGAGAGGGAGAGGTCGGGTTCGAACCACGGACCCTCCGGTAAGTAGATTCGCGCTTTAACCACTTAACCCATATCGCCCTCAGGGTTAAATGAGCCTTACTGGACTGGAATCAAGTGGCCGGTTGCTTTTGCGTTGTTTTGACTGTTTCACTCAAGATCACTGCGTTTTGACACGGTAACTAGTTTTTGTTTCTTTTATTATCATGCGCTCCGACACACGGAAGCCGAGATAGAGACCAAGCTTCTATTGTGATTTGTTACGGTTGCTCCTATCAGCCAGAACTACAGATATTGTGGTTCTGACAGGTGATATAAATGCTCAGCTTGGCCGTTTTTTGGCTTGACGCTTACCGCACAGAAAACGGTGAACGGTTTCTTCACCTGTGTGCTGAGCGTTATTTGTTTCTAGCCAGCACAAACTCTCAATACAAGCGCCCACATCGTGTGATTTGGAGGTCATCAACTGCAAACCAATCATGGACTCAGTTGAATCATGTAGCAATCAGCTACCGGTGGAGAGCTTCGATCCCAAATTGTCGTTCTCTTTGGAGTACACCACCGGTATCAAATCACGGTATTGTGCTGGCATGCGCATCTATTCGCTTTCCCCTGGAACATGTCAGTTGATATATGGCCGTTCAGTTCGCCATTTGCAAAGTTCCTGTGTAGCTCAACAATATCGAGTTGAGCTGACTGAGAAGCTCCTAGAACCCGACGAGAACAATAGTGATTTGGAGGTCGATTAGAGAAAGGTGGAAGAAGCCATGCTCACGACATTTAATACCATCTGCCCGAAGTCGCTCAAACACACCGAATACTAGATCTCGTCACGATTAGCTGCTCTAGTTGAAGCCAGGAAAACTCTATCACTAACGAAAGACTCTAGTGGCGCGCGCAGATTCTTCGAACGCCGAATAACGAAGAGCCTAAGGATCGACAGAACGCTGGTGGAAATGGAGGCAGCTTTTGCTACAGAGCACACTCGCATCCTGTCCCAGCTAGTCCGATCAACTTGTCCGAGGAGAGTGGGTGTTGGTGAAATCATGTCTAAAAAAGATGGGACCTCAACCCATTCACAAAAACGTCGTCTCAGATGATGTGCTGCACACCACCCCTAATTCAGCTGGCTCCCATCAACTCAACCTCTGGAGGGATTAGACGAACCGGAGTGGAACGTTGATATCAGTCTGCCGTCGGCAATGGAAGCCTAGCGTGCAATTTCACTACTTCCACTCCGCAATGCCCCTGGTCCAGATGGCTTGATGGTAAGTCTCTCGTGGCCATCCTGACGAATTCACTCCAAATTTTTCTGAATTGAAGATGGAGCGCGTCAACGGTGATTCCCAATTCAAAAACGGCGAAAGAGGATGGTGCGAAAAACAGTGGGAAATCAGTCAAGTGGGTGTAACCTCTAAAGTGGTCTTTGCTATTGTCTTACGGTGGTTGGCCCATCATTGTAAGAGTCATTTGCGAGAATCAAGCTAGGCTTAGTCTTAGCTGAGTTGGGATCGATCGTACCTTCATTTTTCCAAAGCACTGGAACTTCGCCACTCCGACGATCAACCAAGGTCATCTACCTCGGTCTCAGATCTGCTTTTGACTCAGTTGATCGTCAGAAACTGGAAGTGTCTGGTGGTGAAATGTGTGCCTCCTAAATTCTCATATCTTATCAAGACCCAATACACCTCCTCCCGTGCACGTGTCTGCGACAAATTCCCACCTGAGTTCACCAGCACCAGTTCAGGAATGGATTTTCTCTGTTGCCTTTTCTCTTTGACTTCGTAATCGATGTGCTGATTAAATCATCTTTACCTGCTCTTAATACCTTAAAGATCGAAATGCTAACGGGACGTTCGCTCATGGACGTTGAGTGCGCCGACGATATAGAGGTGTAAACTGCTTTAAATTATCTAAATAATTCTGCTGCACAGTTTCGTTTGTGGTTCGCACCTGTAAAATGTTATTGCAAGGTTAGGTGGAGTTGAACCCGAATCTCACACTTGCAAATGCACCGACCGATATGGTAGACAAATCCTCCTATTTGGACAGCTGAATGAGTCCCGGTGGGATGGCGAAAGAAGAAATCACACTTCGAATTCGGAAGGCCAGGGAAGCGTTCGCTAAACTCCGACGTTTGTGTTGCCGGCATGACGTCGGCTTGACTTTCAAGGGTAGACTGTTCAATGCTGCAGTCCGATCTCTCCTGCTTTATGGATTAGAGGCGTGACCGCTGCATACGGGGAATCTTCGGAGACTCCTTTTTTCTAACCTCCGATACCTCCGAACCACTGCGAGGGTTTGGTGAGAACACCAAATCAGTGATATTGAGACACGCCTTACGGTCTTCGGGAAAGTCCACTTCCCCTCAATAGATCAGCTGGTCACACGCCAAAGGTCACATTGGTTAGGCCATGTACTTTGTATGCCAGAGGACCGTTTGCCTCGTAGACCCCTCTTCGCCCAGCCTTGTGTCGGATGGAGACGACCCAGAGGCGGTCAGTCCATAACTTGGCAACAAGCATGAAGGCCCTTACCAGTCAAACGGGTTGCGTTGGTGGCTGCCCTCTCTCCCATTAGGGATGGCGGGATGAGACAAATTAGTGGTCAGTAACCTTGACATATTACCTTGTCACAGAGTCAATGGTGGTATTGGATCAAAGTTATCGCCTTCACTGTGTAGCTTCCACTTCCTAACAAACAGATCCATTTGTCGTCAGTGCACAGATTGAGCCATCGCCTCCAACGCATGGGCCCTTTTATTCTCCTTATCTTCGGTGAACGAAGCTGTTGCAGCTGGAACTACTGCACTTCGGTGCATGGTCTGTGAGCAAGAAAGAGGGCAAAAAATTCCGAATTGGGCATGGAAGATGATGTTCTTGTAGGCCGACGTTTATTCGGTTTACGTAACTCATGACCCAATCACTTGAGTTTACAGTGTTGGATTCATTGTTGGGGTTCTCCACGAAAAACCCATTTTCGGATCGTTTCATTGCGTATTCGCTGGTTCCAACGGATTCCAAGTATACTTCTGAGATACCGACAGTCAAAGGCCCTAAGACGTCTCAGACTTTCCGCGCGTGGTTGTTGAGTCTCGCAGCCGTCCAACAATACAGCCTCCGTTGTAGTCTGATACACATGCCCTTCGAGATCTTGTACAGGTATACCACGTGGTATACCTTTTTATTGTCACATTTGGCGCAAATTGGCACAAGGAATTTTGGCCTTTGAAGTTTTGGGTTTTGACATCGTCTACCGGGCTACCGTTAGAGCTGGTGCAACGCGCAGTGCTACACAGATTCCAGTGTCAATGAACTCATAGGGACATGTTCCGTACCTCAGCATAACTCTGTACTCTTTGGTAGCAAAGTACTGGATAGGCTTGTTCAGCCCTCTGGTACTACTTGCGCTCAGTACTTTTCCAAAAGATTGAACACTGTCGTTTGTATAATCCAGGTTGACAAGGGTTTCGCTCTGAGAGATCTGAATATCAGGATTTCGTTGATCCCTCAGATTTCACCTCATTACCCCATCAGTGACGAAATCCACTAAAGATGGATGGAGTGAACACCCTTATCAGACACCATTGCTCGCAGGAAGGCTACTGGGGAGATGGATCAATGGTTAGAGTGTGAATTTACTGACCGGAAGGTCCGTGGTTCGAACCCGACCTCTGTCTCTCAACTTCCCCTGTCTAGGCTTGAGCAACCTGGCAGTATCCAAGCCCTCGTGCTTCCTTCGGTTGGCATGGGAGTTAGACGTCGAAAGCTACAGCTGAACCATTTCTTTTGGATGCACGAGTGCCGTTGGATAATGTCTGACAATGTCTCTAACCATTGATGTGTATCGTCTCGGGGTCCCCATCCAGGGAGACGGCAATGACCAGCGCAGCTGAGTTTGCTGATAGTGGCTTTCACACTTTGCTGCGAAGTCATTGTTTGACCTCCCCTGGCTAGTTTCAACCCTTCGCGTGGTTGTGTGAAAAGAGCATTTCGAGGGAGTCGGTCGACTGACATACGGAGCAAGCCAGCGCAACCTATGGAATGAGATCGATTCATCTATCGTGTGCGAGTTATTTCTTCCGAAAAGCGTCCGACCTACTTCAGCATTACTGATCCTATGATCCCACCAGACTTGAGCAGTGCTCCGGACATACCGATGACCAAACACCGAAAGCCTTTTGACGTCCTCGGCGCGCAGTGGCCAGGTTTCTGACCCGTGTAGTAATGTGGAGCGCACCGCAGCATTGTACACTCGGCCCTTGACGCATAAGCTGATGTCACGCCTACGCCACTAGTGATGGAGGTTCACGAAAACTACCATGGCCTCCCCAATTCGGATGGAGATATAATCTTTCGCGAGACCACCAAGACTGATACAGGAGCCCAGGTAGATAATTTTGTCTACTACCTCAGTGGACTCATCCGCATGCATGAGGTTAGGGTTGGAGCCCACCCAGTTTTGCAGCAGCACTTTATACTTTGCAGGTGTGAAGCGAATGGCAAACCGTGAGGCAGAATTTTAATGTTGTTTGCATTACCACAGCGTCAGATCCAAGAGCACCTATTTCGTCTGCGTACTCGATATCTGTAAGCGAATACCCTGAGAGAATTTGGACCCCTTAGGCATTAAGAGGCGAGTAGTGACTCTTCCATGATTATGTCAATGACGAGTTGAACGGGAAAGGTGAAAGGGGAAAGCTTTGCCTGACACCACTTGATTAGTGAACTCGGGTTTGAGCTTCCCGTAGGCCTTGTTACTTCCGCGGGAAGTTGACATACGGCATCTTAATGAGGGTGAAGAATTTTCGGAGGACACCTTTTCTCTAAACGCTGTCATAGTGCCTGACGGTCCACAGAGTCAGCAGGTTAATGGAGCGGTTGTTTTCACACAGCGTCCGCGCACCCTTTACGAAGATAGGAATAATTATCGACATGCCCCTTCTCGCTCCATGTCGCACCAATGAGCTTTGTTAGATTCTCCGCCTTCTTTGAACAGGACTGGCTACTGACCATCCGGCCCTGGTGCCTTCTAACGTTTTAGTACGGATATTTCGTACTTTATTTCTTCTTCCGACGGGCGATTAAGGTTTACATTCCGTTCGCCCCTATGGGCGAGATGGCCAAAGTGGTTAGAGCGCGAATTTACTGACCGGAAGGTCCGTGGTTCGAATCCGACCTCTGCCTCTCGACTTCCCCTGTCTAGGCTTGGGCAACCTGACAGTATCCCAGCCCTCGTGCCTCCTTCGGGTGGCATGGCAGTTAGGCGCCGAAAGGGTGCTACAGCTGGACGATTTATATTTTTTATTTTTATTACCATCTCCATAGGCTGTTGCAGACGGCCAGCCAAACTGTTTTTTTGCAGTTTTCGGCTCATCTTTCCGGTCGGTGTTTTTGCGAGTGAATTATTGAGTCGCCTTTTTCACGTATCGTTTCACTGACCGTTGCCTTCCTAGAGCCAGTCGATGTACGGCAAGGCTGTTTCCGGTACCAAAACCCCTCTCTGTTTCCAGAGCTTTCGATATCCATCAGAGTTCTCGTTTTTTTATTTAGGTTCCTCACTATTCGGCGTTTGAGGGGTTTGCACCCGCCGTCCTACTCGTTACCTACTGGTACGGATTTCCCGGCACTAATCACAATCAGCGATCCCGACGATATCCAGTGGTCATTTGATTTTATCGGAGAAGCTGGGCAGAAATTGCTGAACGCCCCTAGCTTGGCTCTTTCCACATTTTGCCACGCTTCATCCACGTCCTCGGTACCAGTACGGTGTTGATTTACTGTAGACACTTGTTGAGCGAGCTCAGATCGATACTGCTGATCTGTGGTAGTTCGAAGACTTGAAAGGGCTGGAAGGTAAAGGTAAAGAGCACTCAAACCTAGACGAGGACGATTAGGGTCATAAACTGGAGCTTTTGGCTCGAAAGCCTGGCTTCAGGGCTAAGTTGGACAGGACGTGCGATTGCATTCGATTTTTAAAGAACAAGTCTCCACAGTCCAGCCCCCAACCTGAGGGACCAGGAGACTGTGTTGGTCAGACCTCTAACCATTGCCAGCCGGGTTTGAGAAAACCAGGGTGTCGCGCGGACACCCTCACCCTCACTGTAGCTCAGTGTGTCACACCGTGGCACAGCCCAGTCTCTACGTGATGGGACTGCCCAGGTCACTGCACTTCATTTGGAAAAACTAGTTTCAGTGGATTTTAAAGGCGTTTCCATGTTAGGATTTTAAACGCCGATGAAATGATTATAAAATCAAGCAAAAATTGTTGACAGGAGCTCAAGATGGCTCAGTGGTTAACGCGTGAACTTACCGATCCGAAGGTCTATTGTTCGAACCCAACCTTCGCATCTCGACTGCTCACTTCTAGGCATGGGCAGCTTGGCAGTATCCCAGCCCTCGTGCTTTCGAGTGGCATGACAGCTAGGTATCGTAAGGGTGTTCCAGCTGGCGATTGTTATCATTTTTATTTATTGTTATGCTTTGACAAGCATGCAGCCTCCATTTTTCCCTTTGGTTGAGTCAAAAGTTTTGATTGTTTGGGTAACGTTGCTTCAAATTGATGGGAATAAGCTAAAGTCACTAGTTCGGGAAGCGGAATTAAGCTGATTCGCATTGATTCCGGCTCTGTTAAACTGCGTTTTCGGAACCATGCCAGATGAGACAAAAAATGCCTTCGGTTTTCGTGTCTTTAAGTCTTTAAGTCTATTGCCTAGTGTTAATGCACACTGGTTTCCTCTTGGGCCTACTTACGTCGACCTCTGTTCTCCTCTAGCAATCATGGAGACGTCGGTTTCGATCTATAGGAGGTTAGCCTCCTGGACGATTTACAAATCTTGATTTAAACAGAATTTTCCCGTGGCAAATATCGCTGAGTTGTGAAACAACGTTTACCTTCGGTAGTTAATCGAACTTGTGGTCATCTACACCTGAAATTGAACCCTGAAAACCGTGACAACCTTGCCACTATTCCAATTCCATTCTCGTTTACTGTCTTACCAGCAAGAGCTCGCTCGCCTACCTATACAAAACTCAGTGACCAGTGAGGCCTAGGGTGGTGGAACATGTCCACTCCTTCATGCAAAAGCTTTAAGATCGATCTGCTAATCCCCATTGCAGTCCGAATCCAAGGTTGTTTTCATGCCCCGTCATTAATTGTCAACCAGACAACCGCATTCCAGCCGGTGTATAGTGAATCTGTCGGAAACTAGACACCAGAACTATGTAAATGTGTGGAGTTGGTCATATCTCCGGAACTTCCTTGGTGGTTAAATTGTTTGCAACATCGTGATCCTTTAACTTGTCTCTCTTAGTTTGCTGCCAGTTTCATGCTTTTGCATGCTTCGGCGATGAAATCAACCGTACCTATTGTTTACGCCAATACCGGAACCTTTCTGTTACGATTTTTTCTGAGCGTTCGAAACTCATTCTTTTGTACTGTATGAGGTATGTTCACGTGTTGTAGTATGGTAATATAGAAATAACTAACTATATTGTTGACAGTGAGTTCGCACGTGGTTCACCATAAACTACACTGATGTTTGGAGTCACGAGAGTTGCGGTTGACCACTGCCAAAATTCCTTCGGTATATCTTTCGGTCGAATTGTGTCGGGTTTGGAAAGTTGCAGGATTACAGCAAGTTTTGGTGTGTACGGTAGTCCTCAGGAGGGGGGGGTCACCACTGGTAAGTGGCCTCCCTTCAGGGGTAATATGTGACACGGCTTCAGTGTAAAAGGCCGCGAATATTTGATCAAATAACCGTGGGAGCGTCCAGAAGTTTGTTCTTGAGAGCCTTGACTTAGCTCGTCTCCTCGATTTTTAACATCACATGCTACATTGTTCAGTGCACTGTAACTCATGATCTTTCTGTGCTCCTCTTAGTACGAGTGACATCTTAATACGGGAATCAGAAAAATCGCATATTCGTCCTAAAATCGTAGATAAACTAGTTATTACTCGGGGGTCAGATTCCGTCGTAGTTTTAGGTAGGTGTAAGTTCACATTTCTAATACCCTATCTTACTGTAAAAACGTCGCCTACCCAAACAGAAGTCGATGATAGAATGGCGAAATCCGAAGTCTACCGTAACTTGTAACGTTTCCTAGTCGCACTATGGTCCCACTAGCATTCAAGACTGTTCAATAAAGTAAAGGGTGCGTGGATATTCCACGACAGGTGATAATTGCATGACTACTAATGTTCGCACCATTGGCCTAAAAATACAATGTAAAATCTAGCTTGGTGTTGTCTATCGCACTTTGAAAGGGACCTTAATGATTGTCGAGCAGCCTTCAAAAGTTTCGAGTAATTTCAGCCAAGTTAACAGGATGTCGAAAATTTTGAACGCCATGGATGCTTCTGTCTATGCCCCCCTAACGCATGTCTTTTAAAGTTTTTCTGTGACTGTTGGACCGTGTGTGTTTCTGTACTGTTCAACATTTGTTGGAGAATAAGCTCAATTTTCAGGGCAGAAATCGCGAAAACTCTGTGGAGTCCTGGTTTGCCCTCCCTAGAGGTCGGAATTACTTTATGAGCCTGACGGAAAATGCTTGGCATGGCCTCTTCAAATTTCTCCATTGATTGGATACGCGGTTGAAATCTGGCTCCGGGAACAACCCTTAGAATAAGTAAAATCAAAATTCTTGTGTTTTATTTTTTTCATCCGCGAAGGATCTTTTTGTATTCTAAAAATTGTGTTAAGTGTTAGCAGTTGACATTGTGTCGAAATATTGGTAGTTTGGGCGCGTTTATTAGTTGTTGATCAGGTGGCTGTTGATATGCTCGCCCAGCTTGGCTTCGTCATCAAACGAGGGGACATCGTCAGTGCGTGGTTGGGCACAGGGTGCGCAGTGTATGATCCTTATCCTACGATATTCCGTTTGCCTCATTTTTCCTTGATTGGCGAAATTTTTATACTGCACCCCCTATAATACGAAAGTGATGAGGCACACAAGTGGCGTCTACTTCATTACTAATCCTGGTGGAATGGAAAAGCTAACTGGTACATTATTTACGATTTCAACAGCTGGTCGTGCTGGTGTTCTCTGGCTTTTGTCTCTTGATCACTCTTGCATGAAAATTACTGCTTCGTTAGTTCGTCAGATCCACTACCCTCGCTTGCAGTGATCGCTGAAGGGACCGTTTGAAAAGGTCGCTCAAGAGGATCGGATTCTCTAGAAGGCGTTGTAGATTGATGCTTATCCGTAAAGTAAAGTGTATATTCACTACTTTGGTCCTTCAATTTTAGGCCACAAATGGCTACACTGGTACCAATGTGATGTGGCTGCTACCGGAAAGGTCAGTAGGAGGTTGACCAGATTTGCTTACAAAATGCGGTCACCAATGGGGTCGCTGTTTGTGGGAATGCTGTGTAGGACTTCACTTATATTTAGACTACTGTGAATAAATGGTTTTCGTTCTAACTCGAATGACTTGTGTGTTCGGAGGGACTTTTCTTGGTACTGTACAGAGATTGGTTTACTGGATGACAGCCTCCTTTTGATACACTTAATTTATTTCTATTTCGATTCTACTCAACATAGCGTGTGCCTACTTAGATACAGAAAGGTTGCAGTGCATTGTGCTCTCATCATTTGGTAAACAGAGAATACGCCTGTGGATCTACTTGATACGTGAGTAGATTAGGGACAGGACTTCTGTCGAGATGAAGGACATGATAGATTGACTGTCAGCGTCCAATTAATGCATTTCGTTAACCCTACACAGACCACAGTGACCTCATTGTCAACAAATTCACCATTTGGAAGCATTACTCAACACGAGCGTGTTATTCCACTTTTAATAGCTAGTCTTTTAGTCAATCTAAAGGAATTCTTCGTACTACGTGAATAAATGCCAGAAATCGCTATTTAAACCCCGCTATTTTCAGTGTGTAATATTCGGAATAATTTCGCGGCGTTGTGAAGTGTCTTACTCAGAACCTTCTGAACTTCAGCTTGCTTGAACGCTCAGTAAGCGAGCACGATTGATCCATGTAGGTTTACAGTGAATTGACTGTGAGATACAATGAACCGCGAATGAGGCTAACCCACAACACGTTCTAACACCTCCCATTTGGAAGGCAACAGCAGCTGTGCGATCTTGAGATGTACAAATGGTTGGCCGCCAAAAGCGTGCAAATTCCCTGTACACTGGATTACCACTACTTCAGCTGTTGGGCAAGATGACCCAAGTGGTTACAGCGCAAATTTACTGACCTGAAGGTCCGTGGTTCGAACCCGACCTCTGCCTCTCGACTTCCTCTGTCTAGGCTTGAGCAACCTAACAGTATTCCAGCCCGCGTGCTTCCTTCTAGTGGCATGGCAACTAGGCACCAAGAAGGGGTTACAGCTGAACGATTATCTGGTACTCGTTTTGGAGCATAATCGGGTGGCTAAATCAGTCCAAAGATCTTCCTTTGCTCAGAAACTGCATGCCTCCGTTGAATTCAGCATGACTCCGGAAACGAATGCGGTTATCAGGTTTCTGAACGAATGAATCCCACGGTACCAGATCCTATTTGTATACTGGAACGTTCTGCTTAGGGACTATTTACAGCCATCAGGAAAATTTCCAGAACCACATACAAAGAACAAACACAGTCAACTAACCTGGAACTACTACTGCGAAATAACTTGGTACAATCCGGCACAATCAATTCCAAAAACGATAAGAAAAAGCTATTCAGTGACAGTCCATTTTCTAACCGAGAAATACCATCAACAATCAATCAGAGCAAGCTGGCAGAAATGTCCGCGAAATTTTCGAGACTTCTGATCGAACTTATCCGCTTTGGAGCAGGAGATACAATACTCTCGGATGTGAAAGTCCATTGACATTGAATGACACCTATCCGGACGAAAGCATATCTCAAGAAGAGCTGGACGGGACAGTTCACTCGCTCCCACTGTTTCGCCCCTGTAGGCCTTGACTTGACCCACCGTTTGACAAATGGGGCACGAATCACATGTATTCCACGCAAGTTGGAGACCAAAGGATGGACTATTGTTGGAACTTTTCGTCAGATTAGATGCCTCAATAAACAAAGACTACCTGATATCAATTTCACAGTAGCTGCAGAAGGGACGAGTTTGTTCAGACCTGTCTTTCAAAGGGAAACCTACAACTAGAAAGCCGCCTAATGAGTTGAGAAAAACTTACTGCTCGCCAAACTCGATGTTGGTCTTCATAACCGTGCTAGTCTGAGTCCTGTGGTAGTCTGCCTTTGTTCTCCTCATCCTTCTGTGCCTACTCTTTTATCTGTTGTTCTCAAGCTGGCTACTTTGGGAGAGGATCTCGTGGGCTGCCTGAAAAAACTGGACCTCTTTCAAAGTGTCGTGCACGACGATGCAAGACCGATTTCCAGTACAGTCAAATTGCACGTCATCAGTACTCATCATGTCTCGTCTCTGTTCATTAGACTACAAAGCTCCCGGCTGTGCACGCATGAGTGACATGTTACAGGAGAGGTGGGAAGAAATTAATCGTTCGGCTGTAGCACCCCCTTTCGGCGAGTATCTCGGAAACGGGTAATACATCTTTCTGACGAGCCTTCTGTTCCATTGTATCGACTATCCAGTCCTCGCTCTCAATTTAGCACAGATTGTGTTTGTCATGCCAAAATCAAGCGAGGGTAACCGAGAAGCTTGTGAAAACGGTCCCGGTAATTTATCGGCTGTGACCATCCAGAACCTCCATGGAGGTTTTATTCAACGCTCAACATGTTTTCTGCTGCTTGGAGGCTACGTACTACCCTGAGGACGTCACTGGTACTGCGTGTTCATCTGCGCAAATGCTGTCGGTGATAATTGAGTGTGGGCAACTACACTCCACAGTATTCTTGAATTCGCATATCCTCTCTCCTGTCTTCTCAATCAGGTACTATTGTTCCGGTCCATCCAAAATGGTCGAGTCAGAACATAACCATAGTTCAGAGAAAACCGAATACAGTTGAGATTTCCTATTCTGCGACTGGCTACAAGTAGATAAGTCAGTTGCTGTGTTACAATTAGCTAATGACAAGTATGCGTCCATTGGGCAAAAAGCATCCGTCAGTTAAACTCGCGAATGTTGCAAGCCATGTACGAGGTCATTTGCCGACACCGACACGTCGTTGCTTCCGCTTCTGTGTTCAAAACATCGCAGCTATTGCTTGATTTTACTCGCTCACTACCATATGAGAATTGATTGAATCGCGAGATGAGGTGGTCGTGTCGACAGCCGAATCAACAATTACAGGTGCTGGAAAACTAACGTACAATACCTACTGCAATGGAATACTTAGGGTTCATCGATTACAAGTACGGCCACTGTCATATGTGGTTCAGCCGGGGTCATCATCAGCCGAATGCGCGTCAGTGCATTGAAACAGTTGCTTTTTCTGTGGTACTTGTGTAATTCGTTTATGGCTGTTTCTCCATTTTTCAGCCTTCTTTTCACTTTCTGTGATTGATTTTACTGAAACCAATGTCAGGACCACCTCTGGGCTTCGGGTGGGCTACCCAACAAGATTTCCCCGCATCTGGCCAAACTCCCTATGGCGTTCCAGGGCAACCTTATGTTGCCCCCGGGTTTAATCAACCTGGAACCGGGTGGCAACCGGAAGGGTATGGTAATCCAGGCACACCGTATTGTCCACCACCCGCAGGTGGGATCGGGTTCGACCTCATGACTAATAATCAACCCTCCGCTCCTCCTATGTCACCGGGCCAGCCATTCACAGCGCCAAGTCAGCCTGATGTTGTTTCAAATCCGACGTCGGAGGTTGAAGCAGCTCGAACCGTCCGCATTATTCCGGCACCGAAAGGCTCATCTGGTCCTGCTAAATCTTCTGCCAATGCTCTATCCAGTGGGTTTTTTGAAAATTATGCTTCACTTTGGTTTTTCTCCTGTAACAGTCAAGATCCTAACATGTTTTTTCTCGATACTTTTATTGTTCACATATCAGCCTCCGACACACCCAAAGTGCACCAACCATGTTTTGAATCGTGGTAATACGACACAGTTGGAACGCATTGCGGAAAAGATTATGGAAGTCCAATCGTTATTTTATTTTTGGTGCTGTCACGACTCAGTTGGATGTACCCAGTTGTCATGCATACTTTTTATGGCTTGAATATCGTGATATGTCATGATTGGCTCTTTCTGGGTTGCGGAGGTATAACTGACTGCATTGTTGATGAGTGTGAAACTACAGGCATTTGGGCTGCGTTGTCACATGTTCTTCGTCATGGTTACCAACTAGCCTGATTTGTATGCACATGATTTGTTTGGTTCCATTCTATGTGATCTCGCTGATCACTTGCAATTTTGGGTCTTCACCGCGTAGCGAACTTGAGACTTATTTGCGGTCATCTAGTTGCTTTGTTGATCGAGATGCTGTCGCCATCGAAGGGTCGGTTCTAACGCGCGAACTGACCAGTTCTGATCTGACTTTGCATTGGGATCTCATGTACTGATAAACTGGTTAAGAGTCGAACGCAGGGGACAACTAACTAAGCCGCGAAATTTCGATCGATTATCGCAGCTACAAAGTACATTATTCGGCTTTAAGCGAGGTTGAAGACCCTGGTTATTATAGTGCTAAATAGAGTATCAGATATTCACAAACAACACAGATCAACAGTACAACAACACACACAGTTCGCAGAGGCAGAAGCGGCAAGTCAAGGTCGAAACAGCTGGAATTATGCACGAGGGAGGATTGTTGGCTGTCTACGGAAGCAACGGGCGCAGCACAAACACACAACGAGCGAAATTCGTGGATAAATTAGTAAGAAGTTGAAAGTGAACGTAAATCCAAAAGGCTGTTAGTTTCATTTTCTATCCGTGCCAGTACATGGATGGTAGGCTTGCTGATCGCACTTCATAGTTTTTCTTGTTCTTGGCTCAAGACAAATAGGGCAATTAATCACTATGACGGCTTTTCTTCCGCTGTTGACGCAGATAGTTGCGAATTCTAACTGGTTTTCATTGAGTCGTGTGGTGAAATACTTGATCACTGGTTACGCAAGATGACTGCTTCAGTAGATATTTCAGGCGAATGCTTGTTTGGAACCGTTCCTGATGGCCTGGAATAGCAAAAAATACCTCCATCTACACTCGTTCTTGTTGGAGGATCGACCAAAATAATGAGGTTTCTACCAACTAGGAATATTGCTGTGCAAAACAGGCTGACAGATTAATCAGCTGTCAAATCCGAATACTACCTAGTTTTGCTTGGTGTTACGCCTGAGTTACTTCCGGCTGGTTGGTGCAACCAGACCCCCGTACATAAATTTGGCGTTTGTTTCTGGTTACTCATGAGTAGGTAATTTTAATATCGAGAGCTCTGGAACCCGCTTCCACTGTATTTTGCTGTTTTTCCTCGCTGCCTTCCAGATAGCCTAAAAGTGAACTAATCCCTTTTGATTTTCCCACTATATTCGAAAACAGATCAATCTAGCGAAGAAAGTGATTCACACCGCACTACCAGTCGTTATCAAGAAGGATTGAAGAACATGGCGGACCTCATGACTGATGTTGATCTTACCGAAGACGTTATGGGCTCCGTAAAGGATCGGTTTGATTTGAATCGATAGACCAAATACCTATCACTATTGCCTTCGAGATTACACAACAGTTGTGGCGCTGTTCTTACGCACCTGCTAATCTGCTTTTCGCAAAACCCTAATGTTGATACAGATCTTTGAAAAATCTATTTTCTTGTGGACCAACTTTTTCTGCACATTTGTTATGCATGAATCGGCGTGAACTACGGTAGCGCCTTGTTCATTTCTGTGATTTACCTTTCGTCATGGCCGATTATGTCGCACCACGTGACTGCTTTCAATAACACTGTTTTTTTTCATGTAATGTTAATCTGGAGGTGGGAGGATAGGGTGGCTCTAACAACGGATCGCTATCTGGTTTTGTGTCAACTTTCATCCTGATTGTCTGAGTGAAGGTGTAAGCAGCTTGGAATGATTGTGGTAAGCTAGAACTAGGTCCCATCCCCATTCAATTCTATTATTTTCTTCAACGTAAGACTTCAACTAAACCATGGTTATACGGCAGCGAGGCATCAGTGTTGAACACTGCTATAGTGCTCTCGGTGATGGTGATGATCAACGTACGCTGTCTGGCTGCTGTGGATCGCAACTCCTATACCACTCCTTCTGGTTTGCTGTTCTGCCGACTATGGTATATCAAAAGGCACGGTATCCTTTAATTGAGACAAAGGGAGATAGCTACAGCTGTATTTATATCACAAAATTTTTCCACAAGAATCTTCATCATGGGGCAAAAAGTGTTTGATTCCTATTGGCTCACATTCTGATCATGTCTTCGTTTGATTGGTAGCCAGTTGGGTGCATATTCATTCAGCCGACGTAATGTTCGTTTTTTTCGAGCGGCTTTCCTAACACTATGCAACTTCAACAGAAAGGGATGACACGAGAATATTTTTGCCATACGAAAGTGCTAATCTGCAAGGAAGGGCAGTCGGTGACCTTCAAACCTTCTGTAGATTACTGCGGGGCAAAAATAAAGTCGACTGAATGATTTGTTAAGTTGAGGACTGAGTAAAGATTGAAAGAAGTCTCGAAGGTCGTTCGACTAGGTTAATGTTATGAGTTGGTGATAGGCGACCGGTTACGATACAAACCGGCGAAATGCAGATAGTACAAACAGGTTATTCATCTTGTGAACATCAGTAGCCACAACAAGTGTGAAACGCGGAGGCTACCTTTATGTGCAAAAAGGCCAGCGACGGGTCAGGGTGAACAGTGTTTCCCTATTTACCCCATGGATCATGCTGGTATACTAGAGTCAAGCAGGTGTGACTCTCGAGCGGTCAAAACGGTTGGAGAGATTTCGAGAACGGTGTAAACTGTTCGCACTTTTGAAGGCATGTGTAGCGAATAACGTCATTCGGGAAAATCACGTGTATGCGCACGTGGGGTGAAACAGTGCTAACTTGTTACAAAATGTCGAATAACCGTAGGTGGTGAATTTCACACTGCTTTGAATTGCTGCAGCCCATGTTTACAATTTAACGGAAATCGATTAACATATGAATGTATAGACATGGGAGGATGTGAACGAATGCAGCAACAATAGGAGTAAATAAATAAGCTTGTGTTAACGTGTGAGTAGTTGGATTTTTCACCTCCGGCGCCTACAACCATAGACTGTCTACGTGGGGTGCCACAGCAAATTTCTAAGCAAGATCCCCTTGGATAGGCCACTCCACTCCCGCCTAATTTTTGTAGGAATGCCTATCAATTTGCTGCTGCTGCCTCCACCTCAGAGTGTCCACAATCTTGTTTCTCGAGAGGATATTTTCTCCCCTGAAGAAGGGCAAGGCCATGTTGGATTTATAGGAAGTAGGACAAAAAACACATGACAAAGGTTAGTTGGCAATTTCGCTCGCAAGCCAACATGGTGATGCTTTCCAGGCTGCACGAAACTGGGTTAAATTAACTGTTGAGTCCTATTTTTTACTGCTCAAGAAGTTGAGCTGTTTGCTTCATAAATGTTCGGTAAAAAAATCGGTTCGTCTGTTGGTGAGCGTTGATCGTTTACCAGAACCTTCCGAAGCGATTACTTATCGATGTTGAGTTTATTCTTTCATTGCAACGGGCAGTATCTGGCTTGAGTTTCTGTTTCCAAATTCCGGCTCAAAATTCACTCGACATCCTCAACAGTACAGACCATCCGTGAGTACTAATGATTAACTGACACGTGACTGAGGAGAAACATCTCAGCAAGAATCAAGAACGAAGGAGATGGAGGCTTACTGCAAATAGTCTAATATCTTGGGGAGGATGAACAAGGACAACTTCCTGCATCTGAGTGTCATGTCAGTGTAAGAAGCCATCGGCAGGACCAGTCCAGCAACCTTTGTGAGCCCTATACGTGAGCTCAGAGAACACTGCACGTGGTCGTAGTGGACTGGCTAGAAAGTGGTAGCATACTCGCCACTAAGGTTGAATAGGCAGCATTTTTTCTTGGATTTTCAGCCACGAAGTCGCTAAACGTCCGCCGGAATCCGTTTGATTGTAACCACCATCACGTGTTCACCGCAAAATTTTCGGAAGCGAGGGAGTAGAATGGGAAAAATGTTTTCTTGGTCGAGATAGCTCAGCGGTTAGAGCGCGAGCGTACTGACCGGAAGGTCCGTGGTTCGAATCCTGCCTCTCGACTTCCCCTGTCTAGGCTTGGGCAACCTGGCAGTATCCCAGCCCTCATGCAACCTTCGGGTGGCATGGCAGTTAGGCACCGAAAGGGTGCTACAGCTGAACGATTTTTTTTTCTTGGTCGACACTGGTTCGGCGTACGTAGTACATGTCGAAAACAACCTGATGATCCTTCGCGTTTCACATTCTCTAACCATTAGTCGCATACGCACCGTTCCGTCGCCAACGCGCTGCTCTCAGCCAAACACTGCTATGTTGTGAAGACACGGATGATCAAATTCTGGTCGACAGCACACAAATAAGTATTCAACATTGGTTTTTATCTGCACCCCCTTTCCGACGTTGTACGACCAGTGCCTACTCCGTACACAGTTGCTGGATAGGTGAGTAAAGCTTTACTTGTAAACTGTCGGCACTGTGACGTTGGATGCAAGATGATTGTCGAGGGGCAGGTATTTTCGGATACGAATTACTTTGATCGTTTATCGGTTTTTGAGGACGATGCTGTTGCGACGGCCTCAGATTAACTTGGACATGGATACAGACTCCAATAAGTTTACTTTAAAAAAACTAGATCAAAATGGTTGGGGGACCGCAAACGAATTTAGGAGACGTCACTAAGGTCACTGGTTAACTCAAACGATTTGCCTCAAGACAACAACTGAAGGATTAAATGCATTCAACGTGAGGTACACTCAGTCGAAAACTGCAGAATATTCTGTAGAAATAAAACATCTCCGCAAGTTCCGACTATGCTCTGTGCACTTCTTGGTAGACTATAAATTGCCCCGAAGATAGTCCCAGGAGAGGCCAAAAAGCTGCTCCCTTCGTAGTGTCATCTTTTCGAGAAGATTACTGTATCTATTTGTGCGTCCATTATCATTGTTCGGAAGGTTTGTGATTATTCCACCCTGAAGGCTTTAGATTACTTACAAGGGCACACTACACTGCATGAAACAAGATCAACTTGTTAGAATAAAAACTTCATAGCAATGTATAAACGTGAACTAGGTGGCCCGTTTCTCTGACATCAAAGGGTGGAGAGCTCAAGTTCACCAAAAAAGTTGAACATACGCAAATCATGACTTGTTTCAAGCTATCACTGGACATTTCCTTTTTCAACACAAGTGTTTTGCTTAGGAAGCAGGACAACGGAACCCTGTGCTGCTGTTAACTGGACTAATGTGTATTAAAGGTGAACGGATTACAACTACAGGGCATCTAAGTACCATGATAAGCTCAGAACCTACTTATTTTCGAAAGCGCAGCGAATGAGCCGTATTAGTTTTTTTTCGCGACAGCTTCATCGACAGACAAACTCGCGTTTTTCGAAAACCACAGCATAGTTGACATCCTGGAATGTAAGCCTTCTTTTCCCACAAGAACAAACTGAAACTCATACCTAGATCATTTGAAAAGTGACGGAGATCAAGGAGATTCAGACGGGGCTGAAGCCCACCTTAGCTTTTTGGTACCTTCCAGCTGGGGATGGGTAACCGGATAGTGCAGTACCTTCTAGACGAAACAACTTCGGGTATTCCAAAATTTGTTTTCAACAATGAGACGACGACGACGACCAATAACAACGGCATCGCATGTATTCTGCACGGACAGGGTGAGTCCGAGTATTTTTCGACGGCTTTCTTGAGCGTGCAGCAAAAATTTCCATTCATCAGAAATGAGCGTTCCGGATATTCAGTATTCATGCCTCACCTATACTGGTGCATCACAAAAAACTGTGTGATGGTCGTCGGCCACCGTAAACTGTCGTTGGAAGGTAGTGGTTTTTCTCATTTAAAGATAATTTAACACGAAGTCATCTACCTATGCAACAATCGAGACAGTGATGACAGCGTGCTTCGTTCGACCGTACTACTTCCATGGGGGACTTCGACTATTTACTGCTCCAACCAATGGTGCTGTGCACATAGCCAAGGCTAAATTACTGAATAAGTTCAGTTAAAAATGTCTACTAACTGGGAGAGTTTGAGCCTATAAAATGTGAGGTGGTAGTCAAGTAATTAATCTGGACTAATGTCGTGCGACATCCCCAGTGTGGTGGTAAAGTGGTCATCCGGAGAACCATGCACTCGAAACTGTTTACTCTATGGATGGGAGATTAGCGTATCTTGGTTATCGTTGTTTCTTCGAGGTGGATGAGAAAAACTAGTTTTTCAGATGCCCCAATGAACAAAGTCACAGAACTGTCGTACGCAGAGACAAAAACCATCGCTTCGGTGTTTCAAAATATCAAAATAACAACACGGTTTGCACATCTTAAGTCGAAGAAAACGGGCGAAAAAAACGACCAGTGGATAAAGTAAGAGAGTAACAAAACAGGAGGTGGGCGTGGATTTTGCTCAAAAGAAAACACAACGATTCGCGTTTTGGAAAAGCTTCACGAGGAACGGTGTTGTAGAAAGACGGGGTGCGATCGACCTGTTGATGCAATGAGCCTGGATTTTCCGAACCTGGGAAGCTGGTAGTACTCGGATAAGATGCAACAATGATCGGCGTCTGAAAGTTGCACTTCTTTAAAACAAGGCACTTTGAACAGGCATATGGCGATGCCCCCATATAAACTGAACGTCAGAGCAAAAGCGGGTCATTTGGAATAGGCGTTAAAAAGCGGGAGCAAATTTTTTGTACATGTGTGTGTGCGGGATTGCTCAATCAACTTCCAGTCTGTTCAAGTGTCAGCTTTATTACTAACCACATTTGTGGGCAGCACATTCGGGGAGCTAGACTGTAGTTGGCGGATCATCTGTCCCTGTTTTCGAACCGTTCGTGTGAGTTGTTTTATTTGCCTCTTAAGTCGAGCCACTTCGGAAGCCAGCATTTCAGATGGGGAAACATCGGGGCTTTAAAGCAATCAAACAAAAATAAGTGAGGCATGATGATAACTGAATAAGAAGTCGTAACGCAGATTCATGAGCAAACGAGCGACAAAACCACACCTTGCATAGGTTCACGGAAACATCTTGAGAGACGCATGACATCCGGCGTTTTTTCTAAGTCTTTACAGAACAGCCAAGCTTTGAGGACGAGTGGGGACGAATGGAATCGTTCGGTGCCTAGCTGCTATGTCATCTGAAGAAGGCACGAGGGCTGAGATACTGCCATATTGCCCGAGCCCAGACAGGAGCAGTCGAGAGGCCGCAGTTGGGTTTTAACCACGGACCCTCCGATCAGCAAGTTCGCGCCTTAACTACTGGGGTATCTGGAGCTCAGGTTTTAAGTAAGAGGTACAATGCTCCCGATGCAACATTACCGCTCACTGATTCAAATATACATGTAAACAGAAACCATAAAGTTCGCCTACAGTCAAACTGTGCATTGCACTGCCAACTTTGGTCTTGCTTTGCTACAGTGTTCTTTCGCTGCATTTGTTGTAAGTTGATCATCCAAAGGGAAAAATGGCAGTTAGATTTAAGGTAGAAAAATGTTGACCACTACTAGGTTGACCAATGCTTCGCGGGGAAAGTTATTTCAAACCGACTTGTCTAGCGAGCAGAAAATCGATGAGGGGGGAAAGCCACGAAAGCGTCTGCTTGTGGACCACTGCAATGGCCTACAAAAGGAATACCTATCTCAGCAATGGCGAAGCACCTACCGATTGCTTTGCTAGTTATGGCTGGGTAAAACTCCAAATCGCCCTAAGGGGTGTAATAATAGGAACGGTATGAAGCTCACTGGTTAGATTACTTCCTCTGCCACAGAGGCAGGGTGAAATGAGTGATTAGAGTGGCATTTAGAGAGAACCCCTTCTTTCGTGGCTAGAACACAGCACACGAAACGGAGATGAGCCCCATATGGAAGAAAGAGATATCCTATGTGGGTGTTGGATGTGGGTAGGTGAGACTTCAACAGAAATGACAAATTGATTACCCATTCTATGATGCAACAAAGTAAGACACCTAATGATGGTTTGCAAAACTGGGAGTTTCTTAAAAAACACAGAACGAAACACAACTTTCACAGCTGACGCTTTAGTGCAAACACGATATACGTGACTAACGAAACATACTTGACTTTTTTGGGTGCAACATCGGCGCTTCCTCCACTGGGTAAGGTTTCAGATAGTTCGATTTCACCGGGGCACTGGGATATATTGGAACGATAAGAACGAAAATCACATAAGCAGTCTATTTCGTCTTCTTCATAATTCGGACAAGTAAAATGACTACAGTATGGTCACGTATTAAGGTTCACAAACGAAGCAGAAATTCAGCCGTAAATACGACAATTGGGTGTATACACAGTGGTCTTTTCAATTCGTTCCATAGATTACTTCGTCCACTGTACTCCGTCCCTAAAAACCTCACCATGACCCAAGGACAGAATACCAGACCTTCAAGAGGAGACTGAGGATTTTTGCAGGTTTCGCACTACTGATTCCCAACAAGTAGTTCGGCAGGTAAATTAATTTCCGCCGGACATGGCCAGTCACGACATTCGAACGCCAGTCTAAGCTCCACACACACTTCGGGCACAGAATAATAAATCTACTAAGTGAACATAAGGCGCAGAGAGTCAGTTCCCCGGAGAAGAATGCATCACAGTAAATCATGAGATGTGCCTCGAAGTCGGAATCTAGCAGTACTTGGTCTAAGTGTATTAGTCAATGCTTAGAAGTATTAGCGAGTTGATTCACTGGATGATGGTTCAATTGTCTGTTTGTTGATTCCGCAATAATGGACCAATTTTTTAGATGATTATGTTGTCAGTGTGCTTGGCCATGTTGCGACATAAATTAACAGTTCCACTTTCAAACCAGTCAGCAAGTAGGCTCCGTTGTCGTGGTAGCTTAAAGCTGGAAGAAATTCCAAGTTTGGAATCCCAACCGTGCAGCTCACCAGCGCGAAAGATTATGACGCGAGAGCCAGCCCCCACTTTTAAAGCACGCCCAACTTCAAAGGGGGCGGTAATTGACTAGCACACCAACTTTCGTTATGTTCAAAATCATACTGAGGATGATACTCGATACGAGATGAAGAGGTACGACCAATCGAACGGCTTACAGGGAAATGACAGTGAATTAAAAAAAACAGACTGCTTTCAAGAGCACGGAAAAGAGCGTAGAAAAAGCGTTACAACTGAAGTCATTTTGCACACCAAAGGAGTGTCTCGCTATCCAGCGATAATCCAGTGATAATCGTCATTGACAGTAACATCAGAACACCGGTACTTCACTGCCGTACAAACATCTCAATTTATTCCAATAAAGCTTATACTGGAAACAAGAAAAAGTGGGACAGGGAGAGAGACCTACGGCTAGCCTAAAAAAACCACCCAAGTACCTACACATCAAACAGTCAGACAACCTGGATAGAAACCGACAGCAAGACATTCGTTAGCCGCTGCATCGTTTTGTGTTTCCACCCAAGCACATGGAAGGTCACGCGAGCCCCATCCCGAGCATCATTCCATGCTTATGCCCGTCATGATAGAATGCAGATAACCTAACATGTACACAACACACTGTTTCAAAAACGGGTCATTTAGTTATCGATCCCCGGAAACAGGTTCCAAAAGAATGACTTTGACCAAGTCCGACGGGTGATTCGTATTCCGGAAAGGATTACCGTAAATTGCTATAGAGTAATTCAGCAAAATTCAATTGACACGAAGCAAACGACTAACGAAAATACAGCTAATTCCTCGGGGAATCAGCAGATGATGCACGTGTGGAACCTGAATTTTCACCAATTATTCATGAGTAGACCACTTTTAAGCAGAAGCGTCCACCCAGCTTCCCGCCGCATTACTATACGTTAGACGTGGCTACCAAGCGCGAGCTTTCCGATTACGCGTACACATAGCCTTCCGAAGTGACGATTCTGTGCTTAATCTCGCTCTTCCATCCCACGCCATGAATTTATTTATGTCATGCCATCCGTGTCTAGTCATTTTTTTTTTGAAAAAAACTTTTTAGCGCGATCTGGTGTCAGAAAATGTTCAGATGTTGCATTTTTACGTCCTTTTGTGAGTTTCTTGGTTTCGGTAGTAATTGCCTAACGGAAAGCCATTCGGTGCCAGAAGAGCCGAAACCGAGGATCCAACCTTCCACGATGAAAGTCTACGCCGTTGGGGCTGTAGCACCTCCGAGCACCACACCATTACAGACAAGCATCCGTCTGTTGCTTCCGCGTCAATTTTCCACTTTGTTTGACAAAGTAACGTTAAGCGAAGACTAGACTAGGATAATGTAAAACTCGATATCAGCCATGTTTGCGTTACGATTTGTGTCCCCAAAGACAACCGAACAGAAACGGAATTGCGCAGTGCCGAATTTGTCTCCCCCGAAATGGGCATTCTCTTCTAGTGGGCAATTACTGTGCAGATCTGAGATTACATAGGCCTTGGACTGAGAAGACACAGTCATTCAGGTGTCATTTCACTTCACGTTATAACTGAATGAATCCATGCAAGCTACTTGCGCTAGAGAAGATTAGTGTGCAGAACGCGGCAGTCTCACAGGTACAAAAATACAGAGGATAGCCTACAACATTGAAACAACAGAACGGAAAACAAATTTGTGTTTGAAACTTTCGGTATTTCTCAACCTCAGAATAGTACGGTTGAAATACTCGGACATTTCAATCGGAATCGGAATATATCTCGAGGAATGTGCAGCACTACGGGTTTCATATCACACCATGTGTTGGACAATGAAGCTTAGGCAATGTCGGTTGACCATCCCAAGATTCCTATTACAAGCAATGTCAGTATTTCGGTTGACCATCCCAAGATTCCTATTACAACATATCTAGTTTTCTATTGAATATCTTCTGAATAGTACCGGGATGTTTTAACATGGGACAAGTGTAGAATAAACAAAGGTAGACGAGAAAAATACTCGAACAAGTTAGATAGAACAGACCAGGATTTGTAAAGAATTTTCCAGCGTGATGTCATGTATAAGGCTGCACCAGAGTGGCTGGGGCTCGGAAACGGTGGAACTAGTCCGTGATAGATCCTACATTCTGACGTTTACGCAGTAAAACCTAAAATTACTTACAAACAAGACGCGCAATTTCATGTAGCCGTTAAAGCGAAGAACGATGGAATGCGGGAGCAAATGGGCTTGACTTTATTACCCAACTTGTACAAGAAATTCTACCTGGAATGAAGGCCGGGATGCTGTTAATATGCCAGTTTGATAAATCCATAGCATTCACTCTCGGAGAGAAAACGGAACAATTAGCTTCGAATTTTTCGCGGTGGAAGAAATGCGATTTTCCGGCTGTTGGTTTATTTGCCGAACTTCACAACTAGATCGCAAACGTCTCGTTAACAGTCAGGAAGACATCCTCAGTGCATGGTACACTCAACCGCGCACTGGTGATGTCGCCTTGGCCGAATACGGAAAGTTTACAATCCGACTACGAAGCTCGGTGAACAAACTAATAACCTGGAGGAGCAATACTGCCAACAGGACTTCCACCAGGGGATTAAAACCTCCTTAAACCTAGTCTGCCCGTTTCGATTATACTAAGCCTCTCAATTTAAACACTTCTACCTGAGAATGGAGATGATTACTGGTAATGTCAATGACTCTCGGTATTAATAGCGTCAAGCGCGACTGAACGGTGCGTCATTCGGACTAACTTAGTTTAGTCTGTAGAAGAGATAGGCAAAACGAAGGTGCCATGCGTGCTTTCAAAATCCTCACACCTGCACAGCACAGAGTCATCCTAGCTGGACGACGGACCCATAGCTTAGATGCAGTCTATATGTGCGCGGTGCTCAACACGCAATTAGTGCTTCAAAGAATATACTTCGTTAGAATCCCACGCAGTCACCTTCGCTAGTACCATTCTGGAGAAGTTAAGCGTTGGTTCAGTGATCCAGTGAACTGAACCAATTACGATGACTTAAGCATAATTACATGGCCTACACCCGGGGTATCTTCCAGGTGAGTGCGATGGTGACAAAGCTAGACAGGGTCTGAATCTATACATGGACGATGAAGACACTTTAAAATTCCACCCTAAACGGAAAAGTGCAGCTTGGTAGAACCACAAGAAATCCCACTGACTTGAGACGAAACGTTCGGACGATGTATGTCAGACCAGCTGTGCTGGTGTCCGGAGCCGAGGCCCTCTAAATTATCGAACAACCCATCGATTGGACGAATGGGTCGCGAGCCGGCTTCGCAGCGAACGAAGAAATGCCATGATTGGTCAGGATGTCAGCCAATTGGGATAGAGGATTTATAGCTCCGTGCTTATCGCGCCTCATGAAGACACTAGCGTGGCCTTGTGGAAAATTCCGTGATAACTCTATAAATACATTTGTAATGAACCTCCTTTTTCCACACGAAAGGTTTTCTCAAGCTACCATGCACAGTTGTCGAAATAGGGAGCTAATAGCATCTGCAGTACACAGTAAGTGTGTCCCATGAACCCTAGGTTAGAAGTACACGTTATGCGGTGTGATAAAGCGACATTAGGCTTTTGGGTGAAAAAGTTAAGTGGGGGACATGTCCGGGTATGGTTCAAAACTCCGCGCGAACAAGCGATCCACGTCTTCTAGCAGACTAGAGATTGACGGTCCACGTATATTTTTTGAGGAATTGTGTGAGTATATATATATATATATATACCCATATAAACCATAGATGTAACAAAAGGGAGGAAAGTTGACTTTCAGTAGGTTCAAAAGAGTTCACAATCAAGCAACAGTTTCACCTAAAAGGCATCATCAAAAGGGTCATCGGTCGAACAATCATACAGACTCGTCTACAACAAACAAGTCAGTCACTTCAGGACAGCAGACGTTCAGTGAAAACAACAGTCAAGTACTCAGCGGTGAAATCAGTACAGACTATCATCATCTGTTAAATGACGACAGTTCAGATTGGGTAAAAGGGTAAAACAATCCTGATGCTTGCTATGCCATTTCGTGTACCAATCGTTTAAGCTTTTCGGTTTTCTAATTATCCCGCCGTTTCACAACTAATCCGATTGAAAAATATCAGTCATTCTGAGAACTTGGCTTTCAGGGGGGTACCTGAATGTGTTGGCGAATCGCTGTCACCGGAATATTAGACCTAAGCGACTAACTCTACCTCGTCGCTGAGCAGATTTTACGGACCTTTTCTAATTACTTGCTTGCCATGAGTACAAGTGCTTCGGAACCGAGCGTTCTCCTAAATGTCCGACAAGATCTCAACCAGGAAAATCCTCCAGTCTATGGTGTGAGCTCTCCGAGAAACGACCAGATAAACGAGGTAACTAGCAAAGCTTACAAAGTGAGGCTACAAATGTAGATGCTCATGTGAATGGCTAAAAGCGGTCGAAAATAAAAAAATAAAAATAACCGCTCAGCTGTAACACCCTTTAGGCGCCTAGCTGCCATTCCACCCGAAGGAAACACGAGGGCTGGGATACTGTCAGGTTGCCCAAGCCTAGACAGGGGAAGTCGAGAGGCGGAGGTCGGGTTCGAACCACTGAGCCATATCACCCCGAAAAGCGGTTGAAGCATACGGGACGAGTAAAGTACATCCGTCTAGAAATACGGGAGAAGCACGAAACCACAAACCAGTAGGTACTCAAAGGTACATACCAATCGAGAATAGAGAGACTGGTCATTCCGTTCTGCTGAACCATCCTCTTTAACTTCTGTAGATTCGCAACCGGGAGGTATGGAACGAACACAGGTATCGGAATCTGGCTTATGAGAACCTTTCTCGCTCGAGGGCCGATTGCCATCCGGCACTTGTTCACGTTGCCTGATAATTCGATCGAAAGCAGCTAGCTCCTCGGTCGTATACTGCTCCATCGAATCTGACTGAAAATGAGCGAGCCCACCATTTGGATCAGGATCGACTGCAACGGGATGCAGATTGGGTTGATTTGGGAAGTTTTGGTCCTGTGAAAATGGTGCAGATTCGGAGGTGGGGGCGGGGTGGGCGAAGAAAGAGTGCACAAGTGAATATATTTTGGTTGAGTCAAATAGCTTTGTTCAACAGATTACCAGCGCAACTTTAGCAGAGAAAGTTGACTTGATGGTTTGCTGACGAAGTAACTCAATTCACGGTTGAGAAAGAACGGTCTAAGGGATAACTTTGAATACTTACCACAGGATTAGTGGAACAGCCTGCTGCTGAGGTTGCATTAGATAACAAAGCCAACCATGTTGCTATGAGATTCGAGGCAGCGATGGCTGCGGGAAGCCCAATTACAGTTTTGGAGGAGGGTAAGAAGTTTCCAATGATGGGCGGATTAATGGGATGGTTCATTCCAGTCAATATAGTCAACTCTCGTGGCATGGATTGCTGATCGGGGATTGCACCTGTGCCAACTGATGTGACCGGTACATGGACGTCCTTCGGTTTATCCTGGCAGGAATTCTCTGAGATCACAGAGGAAGACGAGCTTCTGTGCGACCCTTGGGCAGAACTGCAAAAGTGTACAATATGGGCAACCATAAACTGAGGAAGCGGCAAACCACAATTGGTTCCAGACCAAATATGAAAAACAGATTTGAAACCAACTGACAACATATAAACTCCAGAATGATATGTAAAAGGTGTACAGAACTATAGAAAGGACGCCAGTCAATCCAATATAGCGATGCTTTCAACAGGAGTAAACAGGCAAACCAAACGGTGCAATATCGACTTTTTCCCAGGAGAGAAATAGAATGTTTCTCAACAGCCGTGCTTCAGAGAAGCAAGCTGCTTACGCACTCAAGTGAGGCAATCTGTACGATTACAAACAACAATTAAAAAATGTACCAGGAATGTATTTTGTGAGTACATACGGTGGGAAGTGATGGATTCTGGCCGTATCGCATGCATCCTGCATTGCGGTAGTCGATATGCTTTCGTTTCCTCGAAAGTGTAGCAGAATTTTCCATTCCACCCAAAGTGAATGTTCAAGATTTTCAATACTGGTGAATGTCCATGATTCACACATACTAGCACAACAATAAGTTTGTCTAATATTCGTCCGCTCCAGACATTTCAGTTATGAATGACTGGTTTTCTCATTTGGCTGAACTGAAATAGGAACCATCAAACAGGACAAGTTGCCATGGTGACTTATTCCCATAAAGTATTCCATACGTATCCCCCGACTTGAGGAATATCAGGTTACGGGCGTCATCCTATCCTTCAGATGTGACTTTGAAGAAGGATGTGAAAGAGATTATGAGGAGTTTGGGTGTTTTAGATGCGGTTCAGGATGGGGTCCCGTAAACTTTCTCCTGCTTTTGGCTAGACACATTGCAAGAGATGGCGGCTAACCAATGTCATTGGCGTTTGTGCTACCGGTTCCTTTCAAGATTGCCAGGGTGAGCGTTTGGGGATGAAGATACCTCAGAATGTTTGCGACAGGCTAGCACCATGCGCCTCCCTCCTCCACTCTTTCCTCGTATTTCAGTTTACGGTTTTAAATATAACTTAACAAACGCTGTGGTTGTGCGGCGTTAAAGCAGCTGTCAACACTGATGTTGCCGCCAATGTTGACGGTCATCCTTGGGCTGTATTACCACCAATCGAGGATTCAAACGTGAAATGCTCGAAAGTATGATGTTGTGCGAGCTAAATCGTTAGCTATGTCAAGCCAAATCTTGCCACGAAAAATCACTAATACGACGAGTTAGTGAATGAGCTGTACTTTCGAATTGAACCTTTTTTTATTGTAGTCTTTGATACTGAACTTCAAATATGAGTAAACGGAATTTCCATTATGTTGTTCCCTTTTGGGAGGTAAATCAGTCTGTTGGGGAATCGGGAACTGTTTTCGCTTCGGGTCCGGGAGGTTTACTTAAAAGGAGGAAAAACTCCCTGTCCCCAAGGCAGCTCATTGCCGGTTTCACCCTTTCTGGGACTCATTAGATAGGCGTAGTACTCGGGTTTCCATCAACTTTATTCTCTGCTTGTAGTGAGATATGCCCATTTAAAAATAAGTTGGTGTAAACTGAATCACAGTGTGATATGTTCAGAAAACATACTACTATATCTCAAATATCGCACCAATTGAAAAAAACTAGGTAGCTTTTGTGCAGCACGTTCAGTTGAAGAATACCAGTTGTGATTCAGCTGAGTCCCCAGTTAACAATAAGCTAATTGTCAAACGAGTGTGTTCCGCTAAACTTTGGCTCTCCTCATGTGTCTTCGCCTGATTGCTTTGGTTTGCTACTACCTGTTTCCGAAAACCACACCATTCTTGTTCAATTAAACCAAATCCGTTCAGTCCCTACCAGAAGAGCTCTCGATTCAAAAGGAAGGATCCTCAAAACCTTGGCGTAATTTGATAATAAAGTAACAATTGTGGCTCCAATAAAAACGACCATTCTTTAGGAAGACCTCAAAATATGTGCCTTCGTAGAGAGGGGAGTGCAGGCGCTTCTATAGAATGAATATCTCAGGTTCTGAGGGCGCTCAATGTTTGGGTGGGTGGGATCACTGTACTCTACAACCAAAGGGTATTATGGGAGGCTAATTGGAAGGCAACCGAAAGGGTGCAATGCAAGTACACACCAGATATAAACGAGTGGATTTTTTGCGGACTTATAGAACCGGCAGCGGTTACACATGTTAGAAAAGAAAACAGTAACAAGTGCTTCTATTCAATGGACAGCCAGATTAATCAACACGCTATTGGCATCCGACACCCATCGAGACGAGAAACGTTTGGTTACGGAAGTTATTCTGGCGGGAAAGTTCAGTTTACAGGGAAATGCTAACAGAGAGCTTTACCTTGATTCACAGTCCATAGGTTGACTGGTTTCGGCATTCGGTTGAAGGATTGTGGTGTCGTTACCACCGGGTTCTTGAGAATGATGTACTTTCAGTAAGACGGTTGAAGAGGACGAATTAGGCGAACTGGACGGACTGTGAAGGAACAATGGTTCCTCTTGTAGGGAGGAGGTAGCCGAAAGATCTATTGAAATAGGCATCTGATGACTGTGTCCGATTGAAGATGCAGCAGGCATGTTGTAACAATATTGACAACGACATCGGGATGTACAGCGAACGCGCGCCTAAGTTTAGAATGGAGAACACAGTTGTGTGAACGGAGGGGGTAGCAATTCTTGCGCTATCAACATGAGTCCATGAAAAAAAGACAACTTACTTCGTAACATTCACAATAGTTTTTCAGACAACCAGACCGCTTACAATTACACCCGCGGGCATGGACAGTTGCATTTTCTAAGGAATGCGCTGCAAGAGAGAGCATATCGCAAGTGTTGAATAAAAAGTGTATAAAAAAGGTTTATGAAAAATGAGAAATAAGAAATTCTTTGAGATATCGTTGTTCCAGATAACATCAATTTGGAGTGGCAACTTTGGATAAGTCTCGTTAAAGTTTTATAACAACGATTATAGAATAGGTACCTGCTCATGGTTTAGCAAGCTTTGAAGTCAAATAGGCAGCAGGCTGACGACTTCTTTTCCGGATTTGTTCATAAAAACTGTCTCGATGTACCCTAACGTACAACAGGTAATGATGTATGCGATTCGCGTCGAGCCGCCTGTGCTTCCACCTGAGAGCCCTGTGTTTAATATAGGCCCCAGGGGATAAGATCGTAGGGCGAGCAGGAAGGGGATGACTTTAAGGCCATCAACATGCCCAACCAATGTATCCAAACGATGGTCTGATGGCCCGTATCACTCACAAAAAGGATAAAAGGTTGACACATAGGGTTGGCTGGTGCACTCCATTTATTTAGCTGCATCTGCAAAGATAACACCACAGAGAGCCAGTTCTAACACTGTTGTAGGTTTGGCACCAGAATGTTCGGTATCGGAGCGGGCCATTTGCAAACACATACATGAAACACAAAATAAGGTACCATCAACTCGAACTGAGACCAACATAACAGAACGTGATACAATGCTCACAAAAACAATTTTAGATAGAAATGCAAACATGCAGAAAAAACAGCAAATCAAACCAGAGACACTCGACGACGCACCAGATAAGTCTCCTACAGATTTGAGTGAACGACAAGAGAGCATTTCACTGTGATCCTAATTTAAACCGGCAACAGACGCCAACTATTGGTCACAAACGACCAGCATATTGGATTTTTAGATATGAAAATTGTACCGAGTTCAAATATCTCGAAGTGTCCTAGCTCAGTTACGCAGAACATTAACGGAGATGCCAACTATATGCGCGCAAAGCACGGTCCAAAATGCCATTGGAAAGCTGAAGACGGATGTTTCAGGTATGATGCAGAACCGAGTGGGACTGTTTTGCACTAAAAAATGTTTAATTCGGGATGAACGATTTGCGGGAGTAGGCGCTCGTTCTGTGCGTGACTCGTGCGTGGAAACAAGGTGAAGTTGGACTGGAACATTGTCAAGAAATTAAGTCTTTGTAATAGACAATCTGCTCACGATTTTATACAAGCTAACCGGCTGAAGACGTGCCACTTGCACGTTTCCAACTGAGTTCAACACAAAGTAAAGAAAGACATCAGAGTATGAGATGCAGCGTCCCGATAAAATATTACCACAGGATATTTCTTGAAGGAAATGAGTAAACTACCCTCTCCGGCTAGGGACTTCTCCTATGTTTCCGTTCCAGGATTGTATTTTTGTGCTTTGCCGTCAGAACTACCTTCAAATCTGAGATGCGATCGGTTTCATTGTGGCTGATGTGGAACAAAGGTCTACCAACGTCCGCAGCAGACTTTTGGGTGTATCTTGCCAATATATGACCTACAGGCCACAAAGTTAGAAGTCCGAACACACGGGCACCCAGACAGGGGGAACAAAGATCAGACCAGTAATGTGTATTACAGTATGAGTATGGATCTCTCTCCCCAATGCGCTTTGTGATCGTAACCGGATTCAGTCGAATGAAAAGTGGTGAGAATTCGAATTGATGGGCAATAAAGTAGCTCATCTCCCACCATACAACAGTATCAGGGTTTCAGTCACTACAAAGAGGTCGTTCAGGACTGGAGTGTTCTACTTTGAACTGCCTATCTAGATTGGCTCCCAAACTTTGCGATTGTTGTTGTCTCGCATTCCCTCACAGGGAATGTTTCTAAATTGATGTGAAATACGTCTACGTTTCGACCATACCAAGTCTCATCATCATCATCATCAACAACAACGACAACTGTAAAAACAGCGTGCTTGCCGTACAGTGGTTATAGCTGCCACAGTTTCGTTTGCCAATGATTTGGGGAGGTGAGCTAGATAGCTACGCATTGGAGGCGATAGCTGATATGATTGATGCATCAGTGGATTGGGAGGGGAGGTATGCATTGAAGACAACAGCTTGGATGCATGAGCGCCACTACGGGCGCGACTGGTCCATATCTGACGGGGTCTCTAGCCAATGATGTGTCCCGTCTCGGGGTCCCCATGCAGGGAGACGGCAATGACCAGCGCAGCTGGGCTTGTTGGTAATGGCTTGCATACTTCGCTGTCAAATCATTGTTTGTCCTCCCCTGACTCGCTTCCACCCTTCGCGTGATTATGCGAAAAGGGTTCTTCGAAGAAGTCGGTCAACTGACATACGGAACACGTGACCCGGCCAGAGCACTCTATGGAGTGTATGTTATTTTATTGTTTGTATTATTCCGAACTTGCTCCCACAGCAAGGCACACCCGGCACTTCCAATGATGAACGGGGTGATGAAGACAGAAACGGTGTTGACATTTTTTTGACAATAGATGAAGCGGAGCACTATTTTAATACTGAATGATAGTCACTAACCATGTGATCAAATCACATTTGACATTCCAACTTCACTTTCAAGTGTATTAGGGGTTGTGTGTACAGTGTAACTCTTGAACAAATGGAACGCCGTATCCGCAAAACAAGGAAGCTGACAAATTCGAACACAGAAACGGATAGAGTCGGAGATAAAAAAAATTACAGCAATGTCATAGCTGAACAGACTGATCAGATGAATCGTACAAGAGGAAGAAAATCGTACACACAGATATAAACGGTCTGGATACTCTGTACGATGCTCACTAGTGAGGGCTATTTTCCTGAAATACCTTGGTTTCCTTGTTACTATCAGCTCTCGAAGAAGACAGAATGTTTGATGTTAGCGAACTTGTGATAAAAAAAGGGAGCATTTATTCATAAACTTCAATGCGAATCGAAAACCCAAGGGCTCTCAAAATCTCCTCAGCAGATTGCGATGTTACTGGGTGAATCACGCAAAAAATTGGAAAACGGTAAATTGCACGAACTAGACACATAAAAGCAATAAAAAGCTCTGATTAGATTGAAAAACCAGGACCCCGTTGGCTGGTTTTCCCGGCACTGAGTCATACAAGGAAAGATTAAGGCACAACAACCAAGTCATCGCTACGCACCACTACGCTCCCTAACAACGCACTGATGATGTCACCCCGATTGGTGATGAAACGTTTGCAATCAGATTGTCGAGGCTCAGTGAACAAACCAACGACCAGATTAAGGTGAATTGGGTGCTCGAAAGCAGCAAACTACCACTACTAAGACACATTAACAGGGTTTCCGAGTGTATACCGCAGGATTTTGTAGGCGAATCGATACTTCCTTGGCCATAGCTATGAAGTGAAACTGGGCTGCCCTCTGATTGTAGCCTCCCAGGTGATCACATGACTTGTGCTGATTAGACGCAAGAACAACTGGTTCGCCTGACCCCATTCTCAGTCCGGAAGATATATGCCTTCGTATTCTTTTGCACAACCGTCTGCTCATTTGCCCAATATATTCTTTTGCATAACACGAGAGAGACAAATGGAGCAGCAAACTTTGGCCAGAAACGGAGAATTCACATTTGTGGAGTAACGACAAACAAGGGTCCACGTTTCGCCGGTGGAGACGTTTAATGGAGCATTCAGCGTCGGTGCCTTGTAATCAGTTCAGCCGCTGATTCACGGTTGAAAGAGAGACAACTGAAAACAGACATCTTCTCTGTCGACACCTGGTCCAGCTACGGGTTAAATTCTATGTTTCCTGAATGGATTGCTCCACGTAGTCATCCACTCAGAAACTGTTAGCCATTTGTTTCCGTTCCTGCTCTCATTCCCTTCCGTAGCCAATAATGGAGCGAGATGGGTCAAGTGGTTAGAGCGCGAATTTACTGACCGGAAGGTCCGTGGTTCGAACTCGACCTCTGCCTCTCGATTTCCCCTGTCTAGGCTTGGGCAACCTGGCAGTATCCCAGCCCTCGTGCTTACCTCGAGTGGCATGGCAGCTAGGCACCGAAAGGGTGTTACAGCTGAACAGTTTTTTAGTAGTTACGTGTTATTTTGCGCCTATGTTTACAGCGGCAAGTCTATTGAAATCGGTCTAGTGACCTATCCATATTGGCTTGCGGTACACCGACCACGCCCCGCTGTCGTCATAACTGCACGCCAAACAAACTAAACGCACTGGTAATTACTTCATCTGCTGTAAACTGAACGCGTGTGAGAAGAAGGGAATTGTTTCAGTACATCCGTTCTAGCAAAATTCTACAGTAATTGAGTCGGAAAGACTCCGCGTCTATGGAGAAATACCCAATTACAAACAAGACAACCAAATTTGGAGCGGCCTTGACCCGACTCTTGCTAAATAAATAGAAACAGATTGAGTTCCACTCATCCAAAACAAACCAGAACACGAAGCGTGACCACCAGTATGTAGCTGAATACGGCTGACATAACTTTTTAGACTGATCCTATAACATCAGATCGATTCTCCTGATTACTACACCACGGGACCATTGGTCTTTCAATGGGAAGATCAAGGTCATATATCACGGCAGATCAAATGACCGTGTACACATACGTTGTAGGCGACCTACAAGTATGGTACCTATGGTACCTAGCTCGATGTAGTGGGACAAAATCGAACTTATCGGGAGGAACAATTTTTCATAAAATATTGACAAGATCCGCATAACAGCCGTGGCTTTCTTTAAACTTTGTGCACAACCTTACAATGGCGTAAAATTTTCAAAGTCATTTTTAAAATTCTGGCTCCGTTTAGGACCTTGAAGCGATTCCCGTGAATGCTACTCATAAGGTAGGGAAGTAATGCACCGTAATCAGCGGACAAGCTGGGAAAGTAAGTAAGAGATGCTAACTCAGAACACAAATAGCGCAAGGGAGAACGGCCAGACTTTCACAGTTGGAAACGCTCAAACATGCAAAATGAATTAACCAATTACCTATTTTTGACTGAAACGCGTCCGGTTTTCGGTTGACAATCCGCATAATAGCTTTTTGTCGGTAATTTTCGTGTTGAGCCAAATTATAGCAACCAACGCAACTGCAGTCGGAACAGAAGACACCAGCCGCAAAACACTCGCAATACAACTTCAAACAGAACGACCTGGAACAGGAACATCGACGACTGGTAAGCACTGAGTCCTGTTGTGGTTTGTTCTGAAGTGTTGCATGTGGTTTCAGCGGATGCTGGATCGGACTCTGAGAAGTTGATATCGTACTGACTGGCGGTCGAGGAGCGATCGGCTTCGCGGCAAATGTTGGCAAATCAGGCGGTTTGGTTGCCGGAGGAACTATGGTGAACAATCGAAAATCCGATCAAACAAGGTTTAGGGGGTATAACGAGGCTTATGAAGAATTTGTACGGAAAAGAATGTGGCTTAACAATAACGGAACCGAAGAGAGATCAACTAAAGGTAGAGATCAGTTTGACATCTTCCAGGAGATGAATCCCAACATCCGTGTACCAAGTTGTGGAAACCTAAATGAATGTCTTTTGATTGTTGATCAGGTGGCTGTTGATCTGTTCGCCGAGCTTGGCAATTGACTTGCAAACGTTTCGTCACCATACCAAGAGACATCATCAGTGCGCAGTTGGGTGGGTCTTTTGACTAAGTGTGTCACCCAGTATCAGTGTCAACATAACTGTTTCTGATGAGGGGGGTGAGTACTGCTGGATTCCTCTCCCTCCCTATCTTTCTCTCCCAACTCTCTTTACCCGAATTTCGACCACTGCTTCACACACAAAATGAATTGCCAAGGACGGACAGCACACAGTCAGAGACCAAATGTAAAAAAAAACAAAGCAAGAACACAAACATCATGCTGAGTTGGGAAAAAAAAACACAAAATCCACGCTTGAGGAACTGGAGGTTGTAGGCGCTTGAGAAAACAGAAAGTGGCATCTAGTTCCGAAAACCGGTTGTTCTGTGGAGGAATGACGGTTTACTTCTGGGGAGAGAAGGACGAGTGAAGGTGACTGGTGTGGAGACAGGAGACGCCAGCTCTGAAGGACATATTCCCTGGCAGCAGCCGCCGTAAGCGATAAGCTGAGTTCAGAAGGTGATAAACTTTTCAGGCTTTCGGTTAAAGATGGCATGGCATACAACTTCATTTAGCATAGGAAAAGGCAAGACGAGATGGTCCAATCCCAAACATGGCAGCAATATCTCATAGGAGACGATGAGCTAAATTCTGTTCACGTTTTTCGTTGGCTTACTTTGTTCTTCAATTTATCTTATTACAGTGATGGTTTAAACTGGCGTCAGCACCGACTAATGACAGGAAACCACGAAATATTGTGTAGTTATCATAGAAACCCGCCTCACTCAGCATCAGCAGAGTCATCGACAGAATCATATAACAGATTCGCCGCCGTACAAACATGATTTCAAAGCCTTTTGTGAAGAATGAAATGGATGGAAACGGGACTTGATGCAGGCCTATCGCAATCAGCTCGAGGTGCCTACACCTCCAGACAACCATTCAGGCAATCTGGATGGAAACTGACAACAAGAACGCCACTGACATCGATTGACAGCCATATCTTGCAGCGTTGCAGCCTTTTCAACCAGACGCAGTGGGAATCTCGCGGTCCCGATCCCGGAAAGCGAGTAGTACCGACAGCACCAAAACGTTTCGTAATCTCTCTCATTACTTCTGCAAGATTAACGATTGGTTACTTTGCTTCCGCCACTCCAAATTAGGCGTGGAAAACAGCACTATTCGGCAAACCATGATTGAACATGCGCAATACATGGCCTAACCAACGCGGCATCTGGTGCTCGAGACATTCTTTGATGGCATTCCACGTTGTACAACCGAACACTCGCTTTCTAACTGCCTCGTTACGGATTCGCCCACATCAAACCACACGACCTAAGGTTCTGAGACAATGGGGCGAGATGGCTCAGAGGTTAGGGCGCGAATTTACTGACCGGAAGGTCCGTGGTTGGAACCCGATCTCTGTCTCTCGATTTCCCCTGTCTAGGCTTGGGCAACCTGGCAGTATTCCAGTCCTCGTGCTTCCTTCTGGTGGCATCGTAGCTAGGCACTGAAAGGGTGCTACAGCTGAACAATTTATTTTTTCTGAGACAATGGTAATCGAAGACCTGAAGGCGTTTCAGTTTCGCTGCTCGGACAGGTCGACTTTCAGCCAAACATCAAAACAGCCTCTACTGTAGCCTGATACACACGTCCATCTCTACTGTCCACTTTTGTTGCAAGCCGAGATAGTTTCGAATTCATAATTCCGATACAGCAATTTGAAACACAAGCTTGACTCATAACTGTAGCAACAATATCATCCATGGATTTGGGTCGTACAGTGACAAACTACGGATTCAACAACAATCTGACCAACATGAAAGGTCAATTAGATTTATTCTGTGTCTGGCAGCAGTAGATCCATCAGTGAGCAAAACTCAAGACTGGTATGTAAATATAGTACATTCAGCATCTATAGCAAGGTAAACAATGGTCAAGCAGTAATGCTTGGGAGGAGATACAAAAACAGAGCTCGGCTCGTTGTCGTTTACTGGAATGTGGGGCGAAGCTTCAGATTTACAAGTATTAACTCAAGCCTCATAGAGCATCTCGTTGGCAGTTACCATATGGCTCTCAGAACTTTTTTCCTGTGAGTTTTGAAAAGTGACCAGACTCATGGTCTTTCTTGGGAGAGGTAAAGTCACTTCTCAGGTCGTGGAACTCTAAGACGGTGGCCCTTACAAAGACAGGAAATCCTACGGGAACGAAGTGGATGGATATTCGTTTTAGACCCTCACGAAAAGCGGCAGTTTGCTGGGGAGTTGTTTTCTTGGAGATATTGTAAGTTCAAGTTCATTGTGATGTTTTCGTTTCTTTGAAGTATCAACAGCCAACATGTCCACAGACAGAACCCTTCACACGTATTAGTAAACTTCCACCTACAGAAAACGATGGACGGACGAAATTCAATTGGATGTTTGCCGGATGCCAAGTAAACTTCCTGACTGACTGACTACTCCTCAGTGATCCGATATGAGGACAAGGAGCTGCTAGAACCTGCCGTTATCTATGTAGTGTGAAGGAGAAATAGGAAGAGAACTAAGAAAAATAAGCATTGGCGGAGAGTACCCAGTAAAAGTCAACCTACTCTCAACTTTTAATCGCGCGATCTTGCTCGGATCATTGGTTCCCCGCGAATCCTGGTCCGGAGCTAAAGGGCGCTTGGCTGAAAGAGGAAAAACGAGACATGTGAGTAAAACGAACATGATGTAGTTTCGTTAGGGACGTTTCATTCATATAAGGCAGCAAAACAAATGTAGCTGGCATTACGGCTCAGGTGACGTTGGCCCTGAAAATGAATCACTTAGCGAGACTGCGGTATTTACGGAGACTCAATTCGCGGTATGCATGCGAACTGATCAGTAAATCAATCGATCGATCATTGCAAATCTTTCAAGTGAAAACCATTCCATGCACAAGAGAATCTGGTCGAGAAGAACCTCTGAAAAATATTTACAAAAAGTGGCAGCACGAAATGGTTTTCAATTTGAATTAAATTTGCTTGGAGTGGGGAAACTGGTTAAAAACTGAACGGTCCCACTAAGCCTTGGGTTTAATTAGTTCAGCTGTGGTAACGTTGCGACTTCAGTCCGAGTTCTTCCGCAGGAAGATAGCAGAACGATCGTGAACTTCGCCAAATGCAATAAACATCGAATATTGCTCCGATTGAAGTGTGCATTCATTCATTTGCATTCAGTTGGGGAATGGGGAATCAGTTGAGTCTCTCGCTACCATTTATTTCGCAAATAGGTATCTAATTTGGCGCTCAGATACATAGACATTTTGACGCCAAATGTTTTCTTAACCAGGCAGAACAGAAATATCCAGCACCAAATGACAGTCCGGTGACTTTGACCACTATCCTGACTGCTCACGAATGGTCAAGTCGCTTATCTAACTACAACTTGATCCTCACAAACGATGAGCGCCAAACCACATGTTTGGTAATGCAACCACATGAAGAGGAGTCGATTAGAGAGAATTGTGGTAGATGGGTCACGTTACTCTTACGATTTATCATCCTCCCGGTCTATTATTTCATTGCCCCCAAAATGACGCGTCTGCATTGGTATAAGCAGTAGTTCGGAGACGCAAAGTAGAGATCACATCACCTTTGATAGATCAAGAGCACAAAAAATCGTTCAGCTGTAGCATCCTTTTGGTGCCTAACTGCCATGCCACCCGAAGATTGCACGAGGGCTGGGATACTGCCAGGTTGCCCAAGCCCAGACAGAGGAAGTCGAGTGGCAAAGGTCGGGTTCGAACCACGGACCTTCCGGTCAGTAAATTCGCGCTCTAACCACTTGGGCCATCTCGCCCCCGATCAAGAGCACACACAGCTTTTAATTCATTCACTCGAAAACATGATCTTCGATGGATTTTGGGAAGTTCGTTCGACACGTGATGCGGGCCGGAAATCTATCAAACTATCATGGCCACAAACAGCGGCGGATAGGACGAGATCGTCGTTCAGAACAGCCGCTGTTTCACCCAATTCGTAAGACCCATTCGAAGTAATTGATTCAAAATACCACGGAAGTCTAAGCTGCATTCACGCTGCCATAAAATGAGGGGGACATTTTTGAGAGAAGTTCACCACAAGACAATGAGTCCGTCTTAAGTTCTTACTAGTGCTTTTGGGGATAGGTTCTTCACCATTTATTCATTTCTGAATGGTATCATTTCACATAAAACCCAACAGCCGAAGAGGGAAACGAATGCCAGTATTCGCAAACGCTGAATGACAACGATTATTGTTAGCAGCCTTGTAAAGTTCCGGTCACCTTCATCTCTATTGTTGCGGCCTGAACTGATAGGTTTGGATGAACCGACAAGGTGTAACACTACGGAGGTTGGAAGCTGACATCCGTAGGACGTGCGATCGAAGTTTATTGAAAGACTACAGGAGAGCAGAGTGCTATCAGCAACGTTGTTCTGTTAGCAGTGAGACTCACTGTAGACCCGTAATGCGTTTACGCGGCCCGTACTTTGTGTTTAAATTGTACACAGTGAGAAAATCACTTACTGGACCTGGCAGTTCGTGATTTCGAAGTTGTATTTGTCTGGTTCATTGATTTTGTATCTGAAACGGACAGACAAGTGAGAAAAGTGGTGAATTACTCCCAGTTACGTAGCCTCATCTATGATGAACGAAACGCAACAAATAAAACTCAGGAAAATGGCAGAGGAATTACTGTAACTAAAAACCATTATCTGGCAGCATTATTCAACCAGTGGGTGAAGTTGGCGAACAAACTACGAACAGACTATGGCCTTCAAAGACAGACCCAGGATTATGCGTACTTGAGAGGGTTTTGGTTGACTGTTTGAACTACTAATCGGTGATATCCGACTTTTAGGTAGAAACACGGACGTTGGTGTCCCATTCAACTGCAACAAATGGTAGGTGGAAACCATTGCATTCAAACCGAATTAGTTGAGACCTGACAAATCACGGACGTACGGACGTACTCTCTACCGATTGGAACAAGCAGCAAGCTGATCCGTTCGGGTTTACATCAGACGTTCCGGTGTGATCGCTAAAATGTGCTCGATCATCCATAGTCTGACGCTAAGAAATTCAACGCATGCGCTGAACTGAAGCAGTTGCCACAACTGACACAAATCGTGGTGTGGAAGAGAAAATGAATCTTGAAACGATTGAAACTACCGATTGTTTACCAGGCTGTTCTGAAACGAATTTTGAACCTGATGATAATGGGGGAAAATGTTGTCCCATCCATATGCAAAGCTCTAAGAAAGAGGAGAATCACGTAGAGGATTCTATTTTCCAGGACAGCCGATGGTTTGACAGACTGACAGTGAAAAATAACAGTAAACAATCGTTCGGCTGTAACAGTCTCTCGGTGTCTAGCTACCGTGCCACCCGAATGAAGCACTAGGGCTGAGATACTGCCAGATTGCCCAAGCCTCGACAGCAGCAGTCGAGATGCAGAGCTTGGGTTCGAGACACGAACCTTCCGGTCAGTAATTTCGCGCCTTAACCACTGAGCTGTATCGAGCCGATTGACTGACATCCAATACAGGAATAAATAGTTTCAGTTTCCAGTGAAACGCGTGTGCAAAAAAGAGCTCAAAAAGCGGCTGACAATTGATTAATCATTTTTGGCAGATCTATCACACCTGCGAAGCAGTCTTACACCGACAATCTTCTGCAAACTGACTTCATTAGGGGGACAGCATGACTTTTTTGTATTCCAGCAAGTGTCCCGAAAATACCATGAAGCAGGGGATTTCGTTCTGCATGGCGTTCATCCAAACCAGAAACAATTGCTTCGATTGTTGTTTACAAGTAGCACTACCGAGGCCACTTGAATCTGGATCCGTATTCATTTCGCCGTCTGAACCTGGTGGTACTGGAAGGAATCCAAGTTATCGAGACTACCGGATAGTTCCATCTCGTCTGACTAGAGCGGAGCAGCTGGTAATAGAAGACTGGCAATCTGAAGACCCATCCATGCCAGAAAGAGCAAACAATATTAAAATCTTCTAGCCATGTTGCAAAACAGGGCTCGTGAGTTGCGCTGTACACGAATTCAGCATCTGCTCGGGTTGTTTCGAATAGTATTGATGGCTACTCATTACGTGCTGAATACCTGTTCTGCTGACACATCAGGAACATAATCAGCCTGATCAGCTTCAATAGAAATGTGCTTTAGAAAAGCGGAATTCTGACGAAACGCATGTACTGGAAAGGGAAGTAATCTGAGGAGTCAACAATCCCCATTGATGAGTTGCGACCTTGTCTTGGTTAGTGCATACACAACCAACGTGTCAAGCGCGGCGGACAAACCGACGTTCAGTAGTGCGCGAATAGGAGCTCGAGACAGCTCAGTGGTTAAGGCGCGAACTTAGTAATTGCGACTGCTCCTGTTTAGGCTTCCGTAGTATATAAACCCTCGCGCTTCATTCAGGTGGCATAATAGCTAGGCGCCGTAAGGGCAGTATAACTAAACGATAATCATTTATTAATACTCGTGCGCAAGTGTAATTAGATCAATCAATCTGTGCACCAGCCGATCGTGGCTATTTCGGACTGACGAGGTGCAAACGCGTATAATCCATGTTGCGAGGAAACAGCTGCATCTCGACTTTGAGTACAAATCAAGTCAGTCCTCATAGAAACGTGCTGAACGTGTCAAACTCCTAGTCAAATAATTCCCCCCCCCCATTCTGTCTTCAGGAATCCGTCGAGCGTGAAATATCCCATGTGAAAACAACCAACGAGAACGCAAAAACAAACTCAACAAGAGGCAGCGAGTCGGGGAAGATGGATGAAAATGTTTATTTCAGAGACCGAATTGAACGGTATTCGGGTCAACTGTCGTATCGAAGGATGATCTTAGCAAACTGAAGTGAGATGTTTATCAGTCTCGATTTCGTACCAGTCCCGAAACACATCCAAACGCTAGTAAAGTAGAAAGAATCAACAACAATTAAAATATTTCATAAATTTTACACTTCACGTTCGAAAAACCATGGACGTCTGGCATGTGCAACGCTAAAAAAATACAACCGTCGGAGCTTTTAGCCTGCAAGCACTTTCCCTATATTTAAAGCACGGATAACTGACTGTGTTAAAAGGTTCAGCTTAACACCTATAACTTTTAAGGAAATCGAACCGTTTTGGATCGAGTTACAGTCGATGGAACCACAGACAAGTAGGACATGGGGTTGATGGAAACCCGGAAACTGCGCCCCAACAAAGGCAAAACCAGTTGTGGCCTGCCGAAGAGTTTTCAGCAACCTTATGATTAGTGCGCTCCGTCAGAAGATAAATTGGGATGTATCGAACATCGTGTTAGCTCAAACACGAGACGGCTTTTATACAGCAGATTCAGTTGAAGAATATCGCAATTTAGTCTCTCGTTAAAGCCAAATCAGTTTGCAATTGAGGACTACGTCCAATTTGCCTTCAAGTAAAACAGGTTGGCAGGAACTCAGGGACTGCATCTACTTGATGAACCCCAAGAAGGGCGAAACCGGTCGTGAGGTGTCGGAGTTTTCAGCGACCTTATGAGTGGTGTGCTTGGTACGGACACTTTGATTAACGGACGTGAGAACAGAGGACTAATAACAGCCACAAGCTCGAATCCCACACCTAACGACCAAAACACCCTAATTGATTAATCGATCAACGATGTGTTCTAGCAACTGTGCTTGAAAAAGGTATGAAGAGAAGAAAATGCATTCAGAAAACACACAAACAGAACCCGACTTGTAAATGACGCGAGATAAAGTTGAAAAATCGATGCCAGAGCAGTGGATTGGTGAAGTTCATGGAAAATCAATAGTTCTCGGCACTATTTGAATTCACAGCCAGAAAGCACAGACAGTCAGCAAACGAACACATGGAAGATATGCGAGCGTACGCACAAACACACACGCGCAACACATACTAGCACATAGGTTAGATAAATAGACGGGCATCCGTATGTGCGTATTGGATAAATGACAGCGATCAATAGAATCAAACGGCAGCAAAAAGACCATGAAATATCAACTGAATTGAACTTAGCTATCCACCAACCCAGAATTGTACACACAGCAACAGGGATGCCATAGTCAAAGAGGTCAAACGGTAAAGCAACCCGAACTATATGAGAGAAAAAGTTGACCGATTGGAAATGGTGTCAGATGTTAGGGAATTCCTGTGTGCTCATCGAGATGGGTAATACGTATAAAATCGATTGAGTGCTTTGAACGGCTCAGAGAGGACCTACCAGCTAGAAATACCAAGCGTGACGTAATACCATGTAAAGAAAAGACAGAAGGAACTGCTACAGGCCAGGAACTCAAGATAAAAATAAAACTAACGAATAAGAGTTCAGGAAGTAAGCTATCGGTGCACTGCATACGAATCAAGTTAACAGTCTGGCTCTACACATGCTTCAATTTAATCATAAGACACTAGTTCGGTTATGATCTTCATGTTTTAGCGGTAAAAATGTGTAATGTTACAACTGTGTGCAACGATCAAACAGGACCTGAAACGAACACGTAAAAACATATAAAACAGAGTGGATTTCACTGCAGTGGGTAGTCAACATAAAAACACCAGGAACAACACCTAGGGTAGAACAGGAACGAATGCGGCATCTGATTCCAAAACTGAGTCACCTTCCGCGCGTTATGTACGACCGCCCGGAACAGCTATGACTCTGCTCTTTGCATCATTGTGACCAACGCAGTGATTGGGGAGAAGCCAAAGTCGGGACATCAAATTGTATAAGACCACAACCAGAAGTGGGGAATGCAGTGGCTAAACATTGGGTATGCGACTGACCTCATCGCTCACACCTTGAGTCGCGCTCAACCGTGACCAAATGCAGTCAACTAGGATAGTGCGTTGGGATACACAGGGCTAGAACCAAGGAATAGTTTCCTTGAAGGTGTGGAAGCAACAGTAACACAGTACAGAACTTGAACTGAAGACGCCCAGAATAGACAGTGATAGCGACAACGCTGGGTATGGTTCGAGCCTAACCCCAGCATCTCGATTGCTCATTTCTAGGCTTCGGCAATCTAACCATCTTGACCCTCGTAGTTCCTTTGGGCGACATGGCAGCTGGGGCATCGATGGGGTGTTAAGGCTGAACGACTATTTTATGGATTCATCCTATTTCGAACGTTATCAGAGGCCTTCAGTGAAGGAAAGTTATTTCATCTATTTGAGTCACATTCATCCTTATGGAGTTTGTCACTCCGAGCCCTTTCAAATTCCACATTGATTTGAGAGTTTTGGCTGTTCACTCCTCGAATTGCCATATTTCGTGCGACCTCTGGCCAACATCAAAAGCAACGTGAAAGCCACCGGCAGTAGGATCGGTCAAATGCTCAATGTGTGGCCAAGGTACGACTCATTTGCGAGCATTATGTGTGACGTTTTCAGTAGTAGTAGTGCGGCCACCGACATTCCAACGAAATTAACGAGAAAAGTGCAATTTGCACCACCCAAGGATGAGAGTCACTCTAGATCATGCATAAGTGTCTCGTCGTGAGCAAATTGACTGACAGGTCTCTCCAAACCATGCACGGACTTGTTTGACTATTCTTCTCAGACAATGCCGGTACAGCGAAGGTACTAGGAAGCCATCACAAACTGACCGTCCGTACAAAAAATCCGAGTTTGAATACATGCAGGAAATCAGCTGTTTGAAAGTTCCCGTAGAGATGTGGCGTCAGTTCGCCAAGTGTTGAACTCAACGCTGTGATCCGTCATCGAATATTGAGCACACGCGCAATAGAGCTCCGACGTGTAGCCTACAATCTGATTCGAACAGATCAGCATAAGTGATCCATCCTGTTTACTCGTCCATGGTCGTGTTTTGGTCACACTATGATTGTAGAATAATTCGGCGTTCATTCGCCCAGCAAGCCTATCTGACTGAAGTCGTCATACTGTTTAGAAGAAACTTGATACGACGATACATGGGGAAGGCACCATGGACACAAAACCATTTCCATTAAATTACCAAACTAGAGCGAGTTGCAGGCGCTTCGTTCTTAGTAACCAATGACGCAAACTTTAATCTGGTGGTCTGCCCGACCCACCTAAATGAGAATTACGACAAAACCTCGTGAGGAACATCTCTACAGGGTGTTCGCAACAAATCAATTTAAAGCGAGTGAATTCTATCAGCTGTGGATACGAAATTATAAACGAGTAGGTTGGTCTCTGGGTTGGTTATTGAGAGGATGCGCAATACATCCTGCGACCGAAATGTACACGACGGACAATACTTTTCACCATAGCTGTACCACCAGTGTACGAAAAGTGACCATTTTGGTAAAACGGTAATTGGTATCATCAGAAAACAGATTAGAGTTTATAGGAATGCGCACTAAAGGAGCTGAAAAGCAACAGAAAGTTATAAAGAAAGACGGCGGAGTAATGAGGGCGCCACAGAGTGAGGTTTGATAAGTATGTTCCGGCCATCGCGCATTGAAATCTACGTAAACGGCTTTGCCACGCTGTTGATGAGCGCACGGATAAAATTTTGACTAATTCGTCTGTTCCCGCATCGGGGTAGGCACCACTGTACAGTCTGCGCACTAGTAAGTTATAAGAGTGTTCAACCGTACTTCCAGATGGGTTACAGGCTGATCAGTGGTGGCGCCTCGCTAGAACACCACATGCTCCTGCAGAATCGTGGCAGGGAGAAACAATGGCAATTCCTCTATATGTGGGTGCGCCGATTGATCTTGAACACCTTTCAATGCCGCTAACGCGCAGAAAACCCGAGGGGATCGTACCCAACGATGATCGACCAACGGTTAATTCCCCCCTCCGGGTAGTTAACCGCATTTGACTTCGGTGTCTTTTTAATAGATGAAACAGAAGACGCCCCATTAGTGTAATACAAATGACAGCCAGGTAATGACAACAGTTTGGAATTATGAAAACCTACTTGTATCATCCGACTGTTGTGCCGTCATCCGCCGAAGGATCTCCATCACCTTACGATTGACTTCTTCCTCGTCTTGCATCCTTTTCAAAGATTTCGAGTCGTGCGTTGGACGATAGTTGGAATAAGACGATGGACAAGTAGACGATGTGAGGAAGCGAGTACCAACCGTGCTGGTTTCGGTCATTGCTTTCCTGACCGAATCACTAGAAGACTGAAATGGACGAGACGGTCAATGAGAAACGGAATGAAATTCACAGAGCGGACAAACGGTATTACTTCATTGTAACAGAACAGAATAGAAACAAAATCCTCAGCTGTAACACCCTTTCCGTGCCTGGCTGGTATGTCACCGGCAGGAAGCACGAGGGCTAAAATAGTGTCGAGTTATCTGGGCCTGGATAGAATCAGTCGAGATACCGAGGTCAGGTTCGAACGACGGGCTTTCCGGTCAGTAAATTCGTGTCTTAACCACTGAGCGGTCTCGAGCTCATCGGCCTGTTGGTACGACCCGGACTAAGTTACTCTCCTACGGGGGGGGGGAGGAAGAAAAAGATTGAGAAAACAAAACGGAATCCGCAACCATTTCGCTTCACAGCCTGTTTCTCGACATGTTTGACTTAAACAATTGCCCAAAAAGGTAGAAATTGTCACTCAAGAGGTGCCACTGAGACGAGCTTACGCAGGAGCGGACCACAGAGACCCCAGCACTTCAGCTGATAAAGTACGGGCTGTACAACAGATATGATTGTTTTTCACTTCTCATAACTGAACTGAACGAACTGTGGCCTATTGTTCAAACCAGATAAGGATGTGAACGGCCGGGGTAACGTCACCAGAGGGCCTAACGACGCCCTCCTGGAGACGGTGCGGCATTCGTCGATACCTCCAGACGTTCAAACTCGAGACACGAGAATGTGCTCCACCTCGCACTAAACGAATTAACAGGAAACTGACCTCTAAGCAGATACAGGCGGTCACCATCGTCAACCTACTTTCTGTATTCCCTGACCAACTCTGCAACGTAACGTACATCCCGACCGCCAAATTAATTATATGTTTGTGCCACGCTATCCATCGTATCGTTTAGCTGTAGCATTCTTTCGGTGCCTAACTGCCATGCCACCCGAAAGTTGCACGAGGGCTGGGATACTGCTGGGTTGCCCAAGTTTAGACAGGGGAAGTGAAGAGGCAGAGGTCGGTTTCGAACTACGGACCTTCCGGACAGTAAATTAGCACTCTAACCACTTGGGCAATTTCGCCCATCTCGCATGCTATCTGCTTGCCAGTCGCCCCACATCCGTGTAGCCACTTCTCCAGCGTTGTCCCCTGAATACTTATGCGTACCACGACCAAACTTCGCATTTTTCCCGAACACAGGGTACACACTGTGGTCATACCGTTAAGACACAAGCGTTTTATTAAGTGCAACATCAGTGGGTCCGCAAATCCTGTTAGTTTTGCTTGCAGCACCAAAATCCTATGAACAACCGGACTGGGAAGACCTTCAGTTTTGGCGCCAAAAAATTCTTTGGCAGCCTAGAGGTCTTCATCATTCACTCGGTTCTGCAAGGACATCGCACTATGAAAGCCGTTGAATTGCCATCCCCAGTACATGTCTTGACCATCGGAATCCACGATGGTATCTGATGTCTTGCACTTCGCCATCATTACATCCGCGAAAGACTTATAGTCGCAGTTGGGCATTAACCATTCACTGCTGCCACCACGCGAGAGGTTACGAAAGCAATGGTGGGCGTAGACTATGAGTCGTCTTGTACCTTACTTTAGGGGATGCGGTGTACACAACCGTACAGAGGTTCCAAACGAACAGCTACCCTTTAATGGGTGGCTGATATAGCACGAACGCGATGTAGAAATTCTTGAAGACCACCCTAGCCCTGATGTGACTCAGCAGTAACAGTCTGCCAAATAACTGCCAATATCAGCTCCAACCACTGAGGACGGTGATGACGGGGGTTGACGTTCACAGAAAAATAGCACCAGATAATAATCTTTCAGCTATACCATCCTTTCGGTGCTTAGCTGCTATGCCACAGGAAAGTCGCAAGAGGACTGAGACACTGTCAGGTTGCCCGAGCCCACGCAGTAGCAATCGAGATGCCAAGGTTGATTTGGAACCACCGAAGTTGCGGTCAGTAAGTCCTAACCTCTGAGCTATCTTGAGCCTATTCACAGAAGAAACGCAACACCGGAGCCGACTAAGGAGACAATGCTGCCCAGCTCCAACTGTGTTAAGATCTTCCGCTTACCTGAATCTGATTGACCAACCACTGGGTAAGATACGATTCAGACATGGAAGGATTAAGACTAGACAAACTACTGGAGGAAACTGAACCTGGGGTCAAGGTGCCAAGAACCACGTATATCGAGAACAGGGCTGAAGGGGCTAAATATCCGAGCCCACTGAAAGTAGTTTTGAATGCCGCAGAGAAGGCTTTCCTTATTTTCTCACAGGGTTACAGACTTCGAACTAGGCCATCGGTTCTCCACCCTGGCCTAGCGCCTGAGGGTCGTGAGGGACAATATAACGCAGCTATACTGAAGGGGTTAAATTCCAGGGATACAATCAAGCGTATTCGCAATTTTGGAGTTATTGGTAGGAAGCTTGTAAGCGGACCGGCCATACTGGCAGCCAATAACTCGAAAACCACGACCAAGATCGCGTACGTCAATGCGAGGATTTGATTGGAGACGGGGAGAGTTGAAGTTTTGGATAGTTAGTTTTTTTTACCGGGTGTTATAATGTCGACTAAAACAAGCTTTGGGGATGAGACCATAGATCTAGAAGTAGCATTACCTGGCCATCACTGCTACCGCTATGATCGAACCGAGAGAAGTGGAGGGGGTGATGCTGTAGGTCAAAGCACCATTAACAAGGCACGCCGGGCACAACACGGCCGATCCGAAATGATTAACAATCGTGCAGCCCCACCAAGATCAGCCAATTTACTTGTCAGCGTTTTCTATGAGCCTTCAAAATCCTGACAAGAGAGTTAACCCGGAAAACCTAGTAAGCCACAATCTTCCAGCATCACCATCAGCTTCAGCCGTAAAAACGGCGCACCTGCTGTACAGTGGTTAGAGCCGCCACAGTTTCGTTCACCGATGACTTTGATAGGTGGGGCAGGTAGTTATTGGAGGCAGTGGCTGATATAACTGATAGGTAAATACAGAGTTGTCGGTGCACCTTTCACTGCGCAGATCGCGAGGGAAGCAATGCGTTGAAGGCAACAGCTCGGATGCACGAGCGCCACTGGGGGCGCGACTGGGCCATGTCTGACGTCTATAACCTTTGGTGTCGGGATACACCATGCTACTCTATACTCTCTCAACTGCAACATCCTTTCGGTGCCTAGCTGCCATGCCACTAGATGGAAGCAAGAGGGTTGGGATACTACCAGGTTGCCTAAGCCTAGACAAGGGAAGTCGAGAGGCAGAGGTCAGCTTCGAACCACGGTCCTTCTGGTCAGTAACTTCGCGCTCTAACCACTGAGCCATTTCATCCCCACCAGACCCGGAAAGTGCTATGAAGACATCGACAGTCAAACACTGAAAGCAATTTTACCTTCTCAGCACGCGGCGGCTAGGTTTCTGACCTGTAGGACAACGCGGAGCGCATCACAGCAGTGTAAACTCGACCCCTGGCAAATAAGCTTGATTCATGCCTACGACACATATGATTCAGATTCACGAAGCTGCCCTGGCCTTCCTAATCAAGGTGCAAATATCATATTTGGCTAGACCACCCGGACTGATACAGCTGTCCAGGTATAAAGATTTGGCTACTATCTCAATCGGCTCATCCGCAAGCATGAGGTTAGTGTTAAAGCCCACCAAGTCTTTCAGCAGCACTCTGCATTGTGCGGGTGTGAAGAGCACACCAAACCGTGAGTCAGAATTACTCAAATTATCTAACGCTGTTTGCATTACAATGAAAAGAGCTATGTCGTCCGCCTATTCGATATCTGTGAACGAATCTTTTGGGAGCATTAGAGGCTGGTAGTGAGTCTTCCATAATCGTATTAGTGACGAAGTTGAAGAGGAAACGCGAAAGAGGGCAACTTCGTTTGGCACCATTTGATGTAGCCAACTCAAGCGAGAGCCCTCCGCAGACCTTAACGCGTCCGCGGGGAGTTGGCATAAAGCACCTTGAGAATGAAGAATTTATAGAGGACACCTTTGCTTTGGACACTACCATAGTGCCTGACGGTCCACAGAGTCAAAAGCAGCTTTCATGTAAAGGAAGACAACCATTGTTGGGCGCTGGAAACAATGTCACTGTTCCAGAATCTGTTGAGGGGGTGAAATTTGATCGATGCATCCTTTTGCAGGGCAGAACCCAGCTTGGTATCCACGGATCTGTCTTTCCCTGTGTTCAATCAATCTTCAAACGATAAAATTAGAGAGCGCCTTCGATGCCAAGGCTACCAGACTAATGCCACAGTGGTTTGGTACAATGTTAACACAACCTTTTTGAAGATAGGGATGACTGTCGATGTGCCCCGTTCTGGATGCACTTTCTGCAATCCACATCACAACAATTAGTCTAGTCAACTGGGTCACCTGGGATTATCCACCTGTTTTGAAGAGGGCTGGATACAGACCGTCCGATACGGGTGCCTTCTCACATTTCAGTGGGGATGTTCGTTACTTTATTTCTCCTTCTGACGGGGTGATTAAGGTTCGTATTACATTAATCTGTACGCACAATCTCCAAAGGCTGTGTTGCAGGAGGCGTTCGACTCATCTTTCCAGTTGGAGTTTGTTTCGACTGGATTAATGAGTCGCCTTTTTCACTTATCGTTTCACTTGCCGCTGCTTTCCTAGGGCCAGTCGATTGTAACAATTACTACACACCTGACTCCAGGAGAAAACCCCTCGTTTATCTTCTGCACTTCCGATGTCCACTAAAACTCTCGGTCTTAGGCCCTTCACTGTTTCGCGTAGAGGGTTTTGCGTGCGCCGTCGTTTTCATTTGGTCGTATCGGAGAAGCCGGACACAGCACTAAACGCCACTAGCATAGCTCTTTTCACATTTTGTTATGCTTCATCCATGTGCTCACTACCAATGCAGTGATGGTTTACTGTAGACAGTTGTTGAACTAGCTCAGATCGATACTGTCAAGCGATGACAGTTTTTCTACGGTGAATTGGCATGCTTCTTGCTAATTTGTGAGGGTCTAAAAGGAAAGCAACTGTCAGGCGAGATGGGAATCAAGTTGTGGCTCCTAGACGGAACGTCAGTCTTGGACTATGACTCTTCACCGGAGGCTGATGGCCATGTGATCCAACTGTATCCACGGTCGATTTGCATTTGATAACCTCAAGGTTATGCGATGCGAACGTTTATGCTGAAAATTCCTACTGACCAGAAACAACTGATGATCAACACACAATTGGAGGAGTCGCCCACCGTTGTCTGTGCGACGAGTATCGACTCCGAATCGACCATTCAGATGTGACCCCCACTTGGGCATTCATGTTGTTCGCAAGGATCACAGTGTCAGTGCTTCTTACTTGAAGAATGAGCCCGGATAACTCTAAACAGAAATTACTCTTCTCAGCGTCAGAACTGCAGTCTGTTGTGGCATTTGCTGACACTACAAACAGGAACTGTTTTTCTTCGAGAGGTACTGACCTCAGTAGAGCTGGATAAACAAATGGCACAAGGAAGGACGAATGTTTACTGGAATCCGATCCAGCGAAGCGCATACAGCTTTGAGGCTGAGTGCAACTCCCACGCCATATATTCCATGAATCATCGCTTCTGAATCACCGGACACACAGAGAGTAAAATGTGAAAGAGCTGCGTTCACCCTTGGCGTTTTGTGATTCACGACCACGCTTGAGTTTTATAAGCGTGTTTCAGAGAAACAGCATACACCAATTTTAAGGTAGTATAAGGCCTCCGAGAGCATTAACTGTTTGCCAATTCGACGTGAAGTACGGACATTCAAGCCTCCTATATACGAAGGATCTCGTGAATTTGGCAAGGTGGTGTTTTGTTCAATAGTCAGTGCGGTGCATAAGAAACATCGGTCAGATAACTGACAATCAACGTTGACTTGTGTGGCAGGAACGGGTTGGAGAAGGAAATCGGTGGGCATATGATACCTTCCAGTTTCCCAAGGTGAAGAGAGTTTAGGTGAGATACCCCACCTTGAGTTTTTGACTGAGAAGTCTGACCCGTTGGGGGCCCTGCCCGGAGCTGATGACTCAACAGTCTGACTTCCTAGGCTGCAGGGGGCGTGGCGCAGAGAGCAAGGCACTACTGTCTGACTCCGGTGCGGCTGCGCACATCAGGCGCCTTTCAAGAAGCACAAGAGTCTGGTTTTAAAAATAGACCGGCCGTCTGATCGATGCGTAGGCGGTCACAGTCAGCAGTTGGGCGATCGGAGTGTACGGTTTTCAGGGCCGATCTTTTTCGTCCGTCCTTCCTCGGTAGACGGCAGTATCACTACTTCCGTGAATATGGACATGATCGTCATGCAGGGAAAAAATCTTACTGTCTTGACGCCCCCATCACAGAAGACAGTACGAATTTACCCCCAAACCACCTCGTAACACGGTCTCTCACTGTTCTTGATCTGACTGCTCCCCTTTTCATAGGATGGTTACACCTTGAGGAACGAAGTTCCATCCAGCGTAGCCTGCGGGATCATTGCAGCACTTCATGTCACCATGTCACGGTGGCAGCTTTGGGTCAGGACAAACAGACTGGACTAAGTCGCTGGATGAGCAAGGTCCCAACATTGCGGACACCTGCGTTTCCCACAGGAGTAAGAGTATGGAGTTGTTCATTAGGTCAGCAAACCCATTGGACGCCTCCCGGGAGAGCAAGCATCCAGCTTTAACCAATTTACTGAGGCCGGGCATAACCCAGAGAACCTTCGAGATGCATCTGTACTTTCCCTGTTCAGGCTTGGGCAACCTGACAGTATCCCAGCCTTCGTACTTTCCTCGGGAAATCGCTTGACAACGTGGTGCCCACCAACAAACCAGCGACGAATCCAAATAGACCACATTGCCGTCAGTTATCGGTGGCGAGGGTCGATCACCGCTTGCCGCTCCTTCTGGAACACCAGCGTGGACTCCGACCATGCACTTGTACGCTGCTGCTTTTCATTGCGCTTTTCAGGTGTACGCAAAACGCGCACACCTCGCTTAGCCATTGAGAAGCTAGTGGATCCAGAAGTCAAACGAAACTATCAAAACCAGCTCGTCGAATGCCTGCCGGACGGTACGGTGTCGGATAAAAACGGCCACTGGGAAAAGATATCCAAAGCGCTACTCAAGGTTGAAACGTCTGTTTGCGGTACAACCCAGCCAACCTCATTCAAACACTGGATCTCCGATAGGACCGTGTCTTTGCTGGAGACCCGGCGACAGATCCCCCCTGGCCGCCACCACAACTCCACCCGACGCATCATCCGACGCCAAGTGAAACTGAGTGTCCGTGCAGACCGAGAAGCCTGGTGGACCCGAAAGGCCCAAGAAATGGAAGATGCAAAGAATGCTGGAAATGTGCGCAGACTGTTCCATTTGATTCGTTCGACTGGTCCTCGAAAACCTCTTGTCAGCGAAACAATCAGAGACCAAAATGGCTCCCTGATATGCAATAAAGCAGAACGTCTGGACCGCTGGGCACAGTACTTTGAACAGCAATTTAGCTGGCCACCTGCTACCTCCAATCAAGAGACCTGGCCTTCAACAGAAAGCTGGACCGTAAATATGGAGTCGCCTTCGGTCTCAGAAGTGTCCGAGTGTATTTCTCTACTCAAGCGTCATCGTGCTGCTGGTCCTGACGACCTTCCACCTGCTCTTTTCAAGGATGGCGGTGGGCTCCTCAGCCAGTGCCTGTCTAGACTATTTGGGTCTATCTGGGAGAAAGAGACCGTCCCAGACAACTGGGGTGAATCGATAGTAGTGCCCATTTTCAAAAAGGGTACTCGCAGTGAATGTAGCAACCACAGAGGTGTTAGTTTGACTCCTGTTGTGACAAGGCTTCTGGCGTCATTGATTCTTCGTCGTCTTACGATGGCACGCGAAACCTTGACTCGTGAGAATCAAGCGGGATTTCGACCGGGTAGAGGCTGCATTGACCACATCTTCACACTCCGTCAGGTGTTAGAGCAACGCCACATGTACAGACGACCCACAATCTTGGTGTTCCTTGACTTCAAGGGTGCGTTTGATTCTGTCGATCGGTCAGTGCTGTTAAATATACTTGCTCAACAGGGTATGCCCCAGAAGTTTGTAAACATAATCCGATCCCTATATTCACATACTTCTGGGCGGGTGAGAGTGTATGGCGAGCTCTCCAAAAGCTTCCCTACAAAAAGTGGTGTCAGACAAGGATGTCCACTCTCTCCATTCTTGTTCAACTTCGTCATTGATGAAATAATGAGGCGAACGCTGGAAGGTCTTCAAAACCCCGGTGTTCAAATCGTTGCTGGTGAGAGCCTTGTCGATCTGGAGTACGCAGATGATATCGCCCTCATCTTTGAAGACGAAAGTGAAGCACAAGCCCTGTTGAACAGACTGACCACCATCATACCATCTTTTGGCATGCGCCTTGCACCTTCAAAGTGCAAAGTCATGCTTCAGAACGTGCAGTCTCCGGACATATCCCTTAAAATTCAAGGAGAATCACTGGAGATTGTGGAAAACTTTACATACCTCGGTAGTTGTATTAGCTCTGACGGAAGTGTGTCTGATGAAGTCAGTGCAAGAATCTCAAAGGCTCGAATCACGTTTGCTAATTTGCGTCACTTGTGGCGTCAAAAAGGCATCTCACTAGATCTTAAGGGTCGTGTGTACCAGGCTACAGTAAGGGCTGTATTGTTGTATGGGTGCGAGACATGGCCTCTACGGACAGATGATGTGAGGCGTCTCCAGGTTTTCGACCACCGATGCCTCAGAAGCGTGGCTGGTTTTGGATGGCGTCAGCGTGTTAGTCACGAGGTGATTAGAAAACGGGTATTTGGTTGTGCTGCAGGTACATCAATTGGGGAAATCATCCAGCACCACCGACTAAGATGGCTCGGTCATGTACTACGCATGCCGAAACACCGTCTACCGAGGCGAGTGTTGTTCTTCGTGCCTCCTTCAGACTGGCGCAAACCGCGAGGTGGACAGCGCATGACTTGGCAGAAAGGCGTGAAAGAGATCACGAAGAGTTTAGGTGTTGTTGGTGCTGTACGCCTTCCAGGATGGGGTCCCCGTGACCCCGCCTGTGCTTGGCTGGAGACGTTGCAAGAAATGGCGGCTAATCGATGTCAGTGGCGTTCATGCTGTCAGTTTCTTTCCAGATTGTCTGATTGAGCGGTTGGAGGTGTAGGCACCTCAGAATGCTTGACATAGGCCAGCACTAGGTCCCCTCCCTCATCCACTCTTTTCCTCTTCTTTTCACTCTAGGGCTTTTTATATATAATTATATATAAAAAGCCCTAGAGTGAAAAGAAGAGAAAAAGAGTGGATGAGGGAGGGGACCTAGTGCTGGCCTATGTCAAGCATTCTGAGGTGCCTACACCTCCAACCGCTCAATCAGACAATCTGGAAAGAAACTGACAGCATGAACGCCACTGACATCGATTAGCCGAAACGATGACAAGGACAGAGAACCTTGAGTATCGGGAGCCCTTGGTATCGAGTGCCTCTCCCTGGACTGTAAGTGACGTGTTCAGTGTCCACGAGCATGACCTTACACTTTGAAGGTGCAAAGTGCATGCCAAAGGATATGATGACTTTGGCCAGTTCATCCAAAAATACCTACGTTTTCTCCTCCGCATCGAAGACAAGAACGATGTCGTCTGTGTATCCTAGACCGGCAAGGTTTTCGTCAGCGGTTATGTGAACAGCAGGGGTTTTGAAGACCTTCCAGCGTTCGTCTCATTATCTCGTTGATCACGAAGAGAGAGAATGAAGAGAGTGGAGACCACTGACGGACAGCATTGTGTACGGAAGCTTTCGGAGAGCTCTCCTATACTCTCACACGTCCAAGGGTTTGAGAATACAAAGGACTTATGTTCAAAAACTTCCGGGGCATTTGCTGATGGGCAAGTGTGTTAAGGAGAACAGACCGGCGAACCGAGTTGAATGCGCCTTGGAAATCCAGTAATACAAAAATTGTGGGCCGTTTGTACGTATGGCCTTGTTCTAGCACTTGACGGAGTGTGGAGATTTTATCAACTCAAACCTACCAGGCCGGAATCCCGCTTGCTCTTCTCCAGTCAGTGTTTCACGAGTCACCATAAGGCGACGAAGCACCAGTGATGTCAACAGTCTCGCAACGATCCGGGTCAAGCTGATCCCCCTAAAGTTACCACACTCATTAGGGAGTCTCTCAACGCACTGTTCTCAAAAAAACATCGGAACATTATAGCCATGTAACCAACCGATCCTCCGTCAGGAATCTGTTGCAAGCGCGCGAAGGCTGGGTAAGGTCACTCTACCAAGGACACTAAAAATCGTTCAGCTGTAGCAACATTTCGGTGCCTAACCGCCAGGTCACCCAAAGGAAGCACGAGGGCTAGGATACTGCCAGTTTGCCCAAGCCTAGACAGGGGAAGTCGAGAGGCAGAGGTCGGGTTCGAACCACGGACCTTCCGGTCAGTAAATTCGCCCTTAACCACTTGAGCCATCTCGCCCCCCCCCCCCCGCCCCGGAGGACACTAGGTAGGTGTTGTATTCGGAGACTTGAGTAAAGCGCTCGACAGAGTGCACAAAAACACGTCTTGCACGGCGCAGAAAAGTAATTTCCTTCATCCTTCGATAAGTTAGATGGCAGATTTATCGCGAGGTCGCTGAAGTGTTATTAGAGTAATAGTAATTATTCAACCGCAACACAATTTTCGTGCTGTCGTTTCACCTAAAGGAAGCATGAGGGCTGAAATATTGCCACACTGCCCAAGTCTAGACAGAAGAAGTTCAGATGCCGAGGTTGGGTTCGAACCACGACCATTCCACTCAGTAAGTCCGTGCCATAACCACTGATCGATCTCGAGCTCAGGGTTAATAGAAACCGACAGTCTTCTAAATGATTATCTGTGGGTGCAGGGCGTCGCATGGATCTGTGCTGGGTACCACATAGTTTCTGCATGAACAATCAAACTCTCAAGGTGAGGCAAAGAATGTTGATGTTTGAGGTCAACTTGGTGATGGGCGGCACTAGGAGAGTAGAGCATATAAAATACTTCCCGAACGCCTTGGACGACGGATATCAAGCTACTGGTTAACCCAAACAAATGTTAGCACCTAAACAATGACAAATACTAGAAGGGATATAGTACATCGTGAAACGCCGATGACAAGCCACCATAAGCCAAGGTTAGAATAGCATCCTCATCAGAGACAGTTAAATCTTATCTAGAGTGTTTGGCCTAGCGGCACGTGCATTCGAGTGATTTGGGCATGATTTTGGGAGTAAACAAGGTTGGCGACACGCCAGCATGAACGATGAGTTTTATGGGGCCAAAACGCATATGCCCGACATGGAAGGGAACCTCGAGATAGTCCGACAGTGCGAGAGGCTTTCAAAGTGTTAGGAGTTTCTGAGACGTGGAAGGATTTTTAGCCACAGCCGGATAATGAAGATCTCAAGTGCCGGTTTAAAAACGCAAGCATGGGAATAGATATTCGACTTTCAAAACTATAGCCCCTGGCAAATGAGGAGGAAAATTTTATCGGTTATAATAGGCGCGACGGAGCTGTTGCTTCCATTAGCCCACCGCACATGAGTTTCGGAAAGCCTAGGTAGAAGCGACCTGACCGCCCTTAGTGGCGCCGATTTTAAGACTAACGCACACACAACTACGACAGGGTGCGAAGGCACCGGGACGTTATCCGACTTGAGAGGCACTTCGGAATCGGGAGACCACGCCGGAACTGTTAGCCATGTTTAACAGACCTGTCCTGAAGGAAGGTGATCCAGCTCACCATATATAATGTGGTGAAAACTTGTCGCCAAGTAGCTACAGCCCTGTTAGCCCCACTAGCATACTGGGTGATGCAACGCGTTATGAAGCAGGCCATTTGAAATAACCTCGGTAGTAAACAGTTGATATCCCCAGCGCAAAAAGCATTCCTCCCTAACCGTCCTAGCGTGACGAACATGCTAGTATTTATGGACACCTTAAGCAAAACAGTGAAACATCACTGTCAACGATGCTCTCGCCATTCCTGATGCTGACAATGAACCGAAGCCAAAGATGAAAGACTCATATCGGTTGCCGTATTCTCCGACTTCTCAAAAGCATTCAATCGAGTGCCGCACGTTCCGCTGCTACACATAGTCGAGTCTTGCGGGACTCAGGAAATTCTATGCTAGATTAAGGCCTTCCCATCGAGCAGAACATTCCGAGTGGCAGTCAACTGAACCTACGCTTCTCCGACAACGTCTCCATTGGAGTTCCACTTTAGGGCCACTTCTTTTTCTGATCCATGTCAGCGACCTTCCAGATGCGTTTTCAAGTCCATGTTTACTTTTTTGCAGATCACTTGAACTCTTGGAGTTCTAATATCAGCGCCCCCAAATGAATATCGAAGCTGCAAAGCGCTTTCCACTGGACTGGCACCTTTCTATGAATGACGAAAAGTGCGTCCATATCGTTCTGTATGTTCCCAGCGAATTCCGGACACTGGATTTTATGTCAGATGTCTTCTGGAACATGCGCAGCAAATTGTTTACTCAGGATGCAAGAAAGCCATGACCCTCGTTGAGCGTGTCCAGCGGGCCGCTACGAAGATGGTTGCTGGCCTCAAATCCGTTGATTATGAAACGCATCTCCAGGTGATTAAACTCCTTCCCCTAGAATATTATCGTTTCCGAGGGGACCTGATACTTACACCTTGTCTGAACAAAGCATGGCGGACAAGTTTTTCGCCGTTGACCGAACTATTATACAGGAAAGAGATGGTGAGATTTTCAATCTCAGAGCGCGCACTTTTACTAGACAGCAGCTTTACTCATCGGGTAGTTGATGCGTCCAGTGACCTTCTTCCGACGGTTGTTCATGCTACACCTGGGGCTCACTATACACCGGATATTTTTTATGAGTCCTCGCGCTAGTAAGCTAAGAACTTAAAAAGCAGTGTTACATCCATTCTCCGCTTGTGCCCTTCAATGAAAGCAAGCCACCGAATGACAGGAATAAGCCCGACCCGAAGAACTCGCTAAGGGCCTCCATTATGTACATCAATCCGTGAAATCCATGCACAAAAGGCGAAAATCTGCAACCGGAACGAGTACAAGGATTGACCACGAGAAAGACACCGGAAATGGAACATCTCAGTTACATCGATCGCTACCTCGAACACCGATGAACTCTCAGGGATCTGGTCTCTTGCCTCTAGTCTGAGAGAGTGGAAACCTGCGGTGGCTGCATCGCGCCCTGACCACCCATACGCGCAAGATGCAAAGTCGCAGGTCGCACCGGGTACAACCAATGCTCAGTGTGCTTTCCGGGGAGGTAAACTTGTAGAATGGCTTCCAGAAAACTGTCACAATGGCAGCTTTTGTAGGGAGTCGGGTGTTTGGTTGACCAACACTCCTGAGGGGGCTTCCAAGAACGGAAAGTGTTAGCCCAAACCATGTAGTGTACACCAGAGAGGCCCTTCCAAATCTACTGATTAGCCAGTATCTCACCCCATGCAAACACAGGGCATGAGTGGCATGAATATCTAAGTCTTCTGCTCTCATTCAACTAAATCTGAATCTGCACCTGTCGGTAAACATTTGACTTCGCAGGTACGTAAAATATTTCAGGCCAACCATATACTTCACGATTTCCAGTGTTTTACTGACAATGCATAACACGATTTCGGGGACAGGACAGTCCTGAGCAATGATCTTACAGTTCGTTTGGGAGAAAAAACGCCTGTACAGCTTACTCCGCACGCTCACAGTTAAGCGCGGCAGCGGCCAACAAATCTAGCCCACAAACTATTGGTCAAAAGGTCGGTTGGCATCATGCTGAGCTATGATTTGCGGACTACGCCAATCGTGTTCCAGCCGCCAGTGCTTGGTCAAGAAGGCTTCCTAAAATCCAGAAGCTAATCTTTAAACTCACACCTCAAATTTCTCTGAAAACATAGTTTGAGCGAAGGATATTTCTTGCGTCACTTTTCTTCTATGGACGTTATCTATTCGACACCTTCAGATCTCACATAGTCACAGTTTCACTGAAATATTTTAAGCGTACTCCAGGTCTGCGTTGGGCCCGAATTCATGGTTTCAATGGCTGTCGTGGCTTGGCATGTCTCTCCCAAGAATTCTGTTAAATTGTATTTCACCTCTTTTCTCCTGTGTTTGCTTTTGAAATAGTTCGAACAACAATTACGTCTGTGGCGTTTTGTACCTTTATTTTGCTTTCATTATAACACTACGTATTTCATCAATTGCATAATCGTTTTTTGTTTGAATACGAAAAACTACAAAAACGCGCACTTGTACAATTTCACGCAATACAAACGTGGTCACGTGCTTCGACTCTTCTCTTCTGATTTCGCTCGCGCTTGCAGCGGTCATTTGCGAGTCTCATGTGCTAACTCTGGTATCAAAACATTTCAGACCATCTTCGAAATCTATTATATGTGGGAACTGTTCAGAAGAAGACCCCTGGAACACCATAATTGGATTATTGTTTACCCTCTGACCTGGGCCAACGACGAACCATTTTAAAGAGAACAAGTATTAGTGAGTCTGTTCCACCTGACCTCTTTATTATTGTATACCCAACCTAGCGTTATCATTTTTATTTCTTTGCCACACACTCCTGGTGAAGTAACTTATTGGGTAGCCAAACCACTACAAAATTGGTGAGCCCGTGTCTTTCTAGATTTTTTTTTGAAAACTTTTCCTTTCCGGTCGTCGTAATTTTTTTCTTTTGCCCGGTCATAATGGAGGCACACTTTGATTCAGCGGATTTAGTCGAGAACGCGATTAGCATACGTTTGCCAGACTATAATCCACGTAATCCCAGGGTATGGTTTCACCAGGTAGAGGCCGTTTTTGCTACCCGACGCATCACCTCCCAAGCCACCCGATTCTCCTATGTCGTCCAGCATCTTCCTTGTGATGTAGCAACAGAAGTGGAAGATCTGTTGGAAGATATTCCTAAGGAAAATCCCTATGACTCCCTTCGAGCGGCCGTCATCAGTAGGACAGGAAAGTCCGAAAACAAGATGCTACGGGACTTATTCACCACTGTCGAACTTGGGGACAGATCACCATCACAACTGCTTCGGCACATGCGCAGTCTTCTCTGCGGCCGTAAGCTAGCGGTGGAAATCATGGCTCAACTATGGCTCGACAAACTTCCACCGTCAATGTCCCGCGTCATCAGCGCTTTCGTTGATGACCACAGCTTGGAGCAGTTAGCACAGATGGCCGATAAAATCCACGAAACCTACCCCAGTAACCCCGTGAACTCCGTCTCCCGCTCTGCACCCACTGCTTCTACAGATTCCGATCCGATTCTGGCTTCCATATCGCAACTACAAGCCAAGTTTGATACTTTGACCGATCGCCTACAACGGCTAGAGATCAACAAGCATCGACCACGTTCACGATCCCGATCGTTGTCTCGTGCCCGTCCTTCCTGGTGCTGGTATCACCAAACTTTCGGTCCTCAAGCACGCAAATGCCAACCGCCTTGTTCCTTCAAGCCGCGTTCCAACACCCCTTTTAAACACCCCGGCCAGTCAGTAACGGCGACGACTGTCTGTGGCCCTCCTCGCACTAGTCGCCTATTCCACATCACCGATCGTTCAAGTGGTCTACGTTTCCTCGTGGATACGGGAGCTGAAGTTAGCGTGCTACCACATAAGACTCCACTTCACGATTCTGCCTCTTATTCGTTACAGGCTGCTAACGGTACCCGCATCGCTACATACGGCGAACGTTCCCTCACCCTTGACCTCGGATTGCGACGTGCGTTCAAGTGGATCTTCCTTTTGGCTGACGTCCAAACACCCATCATTGGTGCAGACTTCCTGACCCACTACAACTTGTCTGTCGATGTTCGAAACAAACGCCTCTTGGACATGCTAACTTCCCTCTCAGTCAACGGAATTAGTGCCCCAGCTTCATCCACAGGTATCCGAGTTATCTTACCTGATTCACATTTTGCTGACATACTTAGGGATTTTCCAACCCTTACTCATCCATGTCAGTACACCCAACCGGTCACTCATTCCGTCGTTCACCACATCCAGACGAAAGGTCCACCTGTCCATGCCAACCCCCGCCGACTTCATCCGGATAAGCTACCAATCGCAAAACACGAGTTCGAACACATGCTCGAACTCGGCATCATCCGCACTTCATCGAGTCATTGGTCGTCACCCCTACATATGGTACCCAAGAAATCTAAAGGTGATTGGAGACCTTGTGGAGATTACCGTTCTCTCAATAACGCTACTATCCCAGACAGGTATCCCATCCCACATATTCACGATTTCGCAAGTACCTTATGCCACACAAACATTTTCTCCAAACTCGATCTCGTACGTGCATACTACCACATACCCGTAGCCCCGGATGACATCCCTAAAACAGCCATCACAACACCGTTTGGCCTTTTCGAATTCACGCGTATGCCCTTTGGTCTTCGAAATGCAGCTCAAACGTTTCAACGTTTCATGGACGAAGTTTTACGTGGTTTACCTTTTGTGTATGCTTATCTTGACGATGTTTTAATTGCTAGCACCTCCCCAACGGAGCATGCAGCTCATCTCAGGGCAGTGTTTGAACGTCTTTCCACTTACAGCATACGTTTAAACATTGACAAATGCTTATTCGGTGTTACTAGCCTAGATTTTCTTGGCCACCACATTGACTCAACAGGTATTTCACCATTGCCCGATCGCATTTTGGCCCTAGAGTCTTTTCCCATACCCACCACTCTCACTCAACTTCGTCGTTTCATTGGTATCATCAACTACTATCGGCGGTTCATCCCTCATTGTGCAGATATTTTGCAGCCACTGACCGATTTACTTGGTTCCAAAGAAAAATCTGTTACTTTGCCCCCCGTCGCCATTGCCGCTTTCGAAAGAGCCAAGCAAGCCATTGCTCACGCCACAAAGTTATCTTTCCTCGATACTCACGAAAGCACAAAGCTGATTTTGACAACTGATGCTTCGAACGCTGCCGTCGGCGCCGTACTTCATCAAGTTGTTAACAACGCATCTCAACCACTAGCCTTTTTCTCGCAGAAGATGCAGGCTGCACAAACGCGTTACAGTACTTTTGGTCGTGAATTACTCGCAATTTACCTTGCTATTCGCCATTTCCGGCACTTGTTAGAAGGTAGATCGTTCACCATTCAAACCGACCATAAGCCACTTACGTATGCCTTTAACGCCAAACCTGATCGATATTCACCACGCGAGATACGCCATCTTGACTACATTTCACAGTTCACTACCGACATTCGGTACACTCCAGGTTCGGACAATGTCGTCGCAGACGCACTATCCCGTCCCGACATCAACGCTCTTCACCCTTCCAAGCAGTTGGACCTAGCCAAGCTGGCGAACCTTCAACATAGTGATCCTAATTTTTTGCCCATTCTATCCTTCCCTTCATTTCAAGTCTCTTCAATCCCCTTGCCTCTCCAATCTGGATCCATTTTTTGTGATATGTCTACCGGCTCAGCTCGCCCAATCGTCCCCGAAGCCTTTCGACGAGTTGTTTTCGACCACTTCCATGGCTTTTCTCATCCAGGAATCAGAGCAACCAGGAAGTTGATTAGTGCACGCTTTGTATGGCCCTTCATGAATAAGGATCTGACATCCTGGGCCAAACAGTGCATCGCCTGTCAACGCAGCAAAGTAACTCGGCATACGAACTCACCTATCGGTTCATTTGCAGTTCCTGATGCTCGATTCACACATGTTCATCTCGACATTGTTGGTCCACTTTCCCCATCAAACGGTTTCACTCATATCCTTACCATGATCGATCGTTTTACCCGTTGGCCAGTAGCTGTACCCATTTCGGATACTTCAGCTGAAACGGTCGCCTTTTCATTTTTGCAGCATTGGGTGAGTAACTTTGGCACACCTTCCATCGTTACCACCGATCGCGGTTCACAGTTTCAGTGTAATCTCTTCCGTGAGTTTTCCACACTATTCGGTTTCCATCACATTTCGACCACCGCGTATCACCCCTGCTCCAACGGTCTGGTTGAGCGTTTCCATCGCTACCTCAAAGCTGCATTGACTGCCCAAATGAACCCCTCTTCATGGTCCTTTTCTTTACCCCTCATTTTGCTTGCTATTCGCTCCACTATCAAGGAGGATCTTCACTGTTCACCAGCCGAACTAGTATACGGTACAACTTTACGTTTACCCGGTGAACTGGTTTCCACTTCTGGCGCACAGCCCGAATCGCCCGTCACATTCGTCACCCGTCTGAAACAGCATATGTCCGACCTTCGAGCGACACCGACCAGACGATCAACGCGAAAAGAACACATCTCAACCGATCTCTCTTCTACACCATTTGTATTTGTCCGACATGACGCAACGAGGAAACCCCTCCAACCCTGTTATGATGGCCCCTTCAAGGTTATCGAACGTCACTCCAAATACCTTGTTTTAGAGAGAAGCGGAAAGCACGACACTGTCTCCATTGATCGCCTGAAGCCTGCCTTCATCGAAGCACCCACGACCACATCCAGCAATCCTGCTAACCCAGCAACACCCGCACCTACCCAAGATACCCCCGCCGCCAACCTCACTCCTTCCACCAGTCGTTCCGGACGACGCGTCCGTTTCCCTCAGCACTTAGCTGATTACGAAACTTGAAGTGAGCAACTTTTCGATTAATTACCTTAATTATTCGAGCGTTTTCCCCCTTCACGGTCAACGCTCTAGTGGGGGAGTAGTGTGGCGTTTTGTACCTTTATTTTGCTTTCATTATAACACTACGTATTTCATCAATTGCATAATCGTTTTTTTTGTTTGAATACGAAAAACTACAAAAACGCGCACTTGTACAATTTCACGCAATACAAACGTTGTCACGTGCTTCGACTCTTCTCTTCTGATTTCGCTCGCGCTTGCAGCGGTCATTTGCGAGTCTCATGTGCTAACTCTGGTATCAAAACATTTCAGACCATCTTCGGAATCTATTATATGTGGGAACTGTTCAGAAGAGGACCCCTGGAACACCATAATTGGATTATTGTTTATTCGCTGACCTGGGCCAACGACGAACTATTTTAAAGAGAACAATTATTAGTGAGTCTGTTCCATCTGACTTCTTTATTATTGTATACCCAACCTAGCGTTATTATTTTTATTTCTTTGCCGCACACTCCTGGTGAAGTAACTTATTGGGTAGCCAGACCACTACACGTCACCCATTCGCGCAAACGCAAGGTGGATCAGTCATTCGCGGCCTACGTGGGAAAAAGTTTTCTATAGTTGAATTAGGCTTCCTGCCAGGGAAAGCCGATGAATTCTTCGGGGCTAATAATTTTGGTGGGATTTTCTATAAGAGCACACGCTGCAAGTTTTATCGTCACCGGTCCTTGACAGTGCCGTGGGAAGCATTAGTGGGTCTGTGGGCAACATGGGCAAGCAGTACAATACAGTGGACCGCACTTTGGGGTTCTCGTGCAAATTCACCGAATCGAGACGGTCTTATGGCGCATGTCACGTTCGGACAAAACCGTTGGGATATGATGAACTACGGGTGTAGTGGTGCTGTGGCGTCATCACAATGTCGTACTTGGGTCTATGGAAAGACTCGTCCGTGAACATCCTCGATGAGCCGGTTGGGGTTTTCAAGGTGGTCGAAATTGGCATGGAAATCGTGAAAAATTAAGGCCAGCATGAATAAGGGGTATTACTAGATCCACTGGAGGCACAGCGCGGTCGATTGCTGTTAACAAAAAGAGGTAGCGAGATAACTGGAGACCAAAAATAAGGAAGTATCAAAAGGTTCTGCTAGGGGTTATGAGGCTAAGCATGGGGTACGGATGTTCTTTGGGAAGACGGCACACAGACTAAAAGAGAGTGAGCCGAAAAGTCTTTCGCATCGCCGGTGACAGGAGGTGCGGAAGGGGCGAATATGGTACGGAAAGAGTTGTGATATTGGGAGTTGTGGAGGGACGGAAAAAGTCAACCAGGCAGCCAAATGTGGGTGAGGATGCAGAGCGCATTGAGTGGATGGATTGTGGGGATTGAGAGTCCATCGATCGTTTGCAAAATTGGTGGGAATGTGACGACATACGTTATTGGAGGTGGGTTGAAGGATATATGCTCCAGCAACAATAAGATGGAGTAAATAGTGTAGTACAAAATAAGACACGCATCATCGTCAGAGACAGTTAAATCTTATCTAGAGTGTTTGGCCTAGCGGCACGTGCATTCGAGTGATTTGGGCATGATTTTGGGAGTAAACAAGGTTGGCGACACGCCAGCATGAACGATGAGTTTTATGGGGCCAAAACGCATATGCCCGACATGGAAGGGAACCTCGAGATAGTCCGACAGTGCGAGAGGCTTTCAAAGTGTTAGGAGTTTCTGAGACGTGGAAGGATTTTTAGCCACAGCCGGATAATGAAGATCTCAAGTGCCGGTTTAAAAACGCAAGCATGGGAATAGATATTCGACTTTCAAAACTATAGCCCCTGGCAAATGAGGAGGAAAATTTTATCGGTTATAATAGGCGCGACGGAGCTGTTGCTTCCATTAGCCCACCGCACATGAGTTTCGGAAAGCCTAGGTAGAAGCGACCTGACCGCCCTTAGTAGCGCCGATTTCAAGACTAACTGTGATGAAAATGATTATTGTTATTATTATGATGAACATTACCACAACCATGGTTGATGCAGATTGTGGTGAACACGATTGATGCTCCATTCATTGCTCTATTCATTATTGTCTTGTTTTAATATTCCAATTACTATATATATGCCAATTGGAATACATACGTTCCACCTGTTACGTCGCTCGGCATTCTGAATTTCTAGTTTGTCTGGTTATACCGGCACACGTGGCAAACCTAATTACCACATTTAGGAGTCCCGGTTGGAACAATTCATCGTGCCTACCGAAATGGAAGCATCAAAGGTTAGTTCAACTGCTTGAGACGTGGAGGATTATTTGGAAATTTTGACATATGGTGTCTTACAAAATCCGATATGGAAGAGGAGAAACTCGTGGCATATTTTCTACAGTTTGTTGGCAAGTGGATGTATATATTGATCAAGAATTTAGTACATCCTGAATCTCCAAATGATATTTCCTGCAATACGATTAACGTCGTAGCTGCCGAAAGAGCCAGGCTCAATATGTTGACCCGCTCCCATTCTCAGTCGGTTTGTGATTTTGTATTGCAGTTGCAGACACAGGCAGCCAAATGTGACTACGGTGTCCAATTAGGGGACCAATTGCGTGACAGACTCATTGCTGGTATTCGGTTGCCCGAATTGCAACAGAATTTGCTGCTCTGTCCAGATCAAATATTTCGAACTATTCGGAAATTACATGAACAGTATGAAGATGTGCATCATGTAACGAAGGCTGAAGAAGCAGTGTTGTTAAATCATTCTAAAAGAAATATTTCAAAGATGCATCCGGACAACAAATTAAAACCTCGAACAGGTTTTCGTGCTTCAAATCCATCAATAGGTCGCCTCATAGATCATAACTCTGATTCGGCGGTCCAAAAAATTTGGGAAACGTGAATCTTGTGGAAGAAATCATTCTAGATATTCATGCCCTCACGGCCAAGCTAAGTGTTTACCTGCGGGGAAACGGAGCACATTCAGCGTGTCTGTGAGTCCAAAAAAGTGTGTCACGACTTCTGATCCAAAGACTGATCTGAAAGCAATATCTGAGGACATCGTTAACCCTTTCTTTATGTTTTTTACCACAAAATTCATCGCATGTTTTTAAAACTTAGATATCCGCTTCCGGTCAAAAGGCGATTTGATTGTTGACGGCGGTAGTGTTGAGTTCATTATTCCACAGTCAGAGCTAACTGCATTTTACCCCAGTTTTGTGATAGTGCCTGCAGATATTGATATCCGCGGTTTCACTGGACATTTTTTACCTCCAGTTGGTAGTTGCACGAGTCCTGTGAGATTGTCCCAATTTACCCCTGTCGATTGTACTTATTTAGTTTCAACCTCGGGACCATCGATTTTCGGACTCACAGTTCTGCGCTCACTGCGAACTAGTATCACCTTACTGACTTCTGTGAATGAGAATGACCTCAACCAACTGATTCTTAAATGTTCTAAGGCTGCAGATGCAAATACCCAAGGTGAAACTCGAAGCTACAGGAGATCCTCTATTTCTTAAGAGAGGACTTATTCCATTTGGCTCACGGGAACCAGTTTGTCAAGCATTAAATTCAGTGTGTGAGAAACGAATAGTGATTCCTTTCAACTTATCGAATTGGGCAACTCCGATAGTTACCCCACTAAGGGCTGATGGTATTATTCCGAGAATTTGTGGAGACTACTGGCTAACGCCAAGTACGCGGATACTACAACGTACATGCACTACAGAAGAGCCCGAAGATGTACGGTATCGTTTATGAGGTTCAAGTGCGGTTGCAAAAATTGATCTAAAGGTGCCTATCTTTAAATGCCACTGGACGAAGCCTCTAGTAGTCTTACCGTGACCAAATACCTTTAGGGTTATTCCGATACAATTTCCTTCCCATTAGTCGGAGTGTTTCACCAGCTGTATTTCAACAATTTATGACTACCATTACAAAAGATTTGGAAGGTGTTGAGACTTACCGAGATGATGTCATAGTGCACGCTACTGATAAATCTACCCTTGATAGGCGTCTATGGTCTTTACTAAATCGACTTTCTGAGTTCAGTGTAGCCGTTCACCCTGATAAATGCACTTTCGCTGTTCCATCATTTTCATGCCTGCTCTATGTTGTGGATGGCAGTGGTTTTACCCCGATACAAACCGTCTATCTCCTTTAGTAGATGCGTCATCACCAACCAATCTACAAGAGCTGCGTTCTGTTCTAGGAGCACTTCGGTATTGTTCTCGTTTTACTGCTAATTTTGCAAAAGATGCGAGTTGCTTGATGTCTTATCTGCCAATCAATTTTCTTGGTCCTCCAATCATGAAAAGGCGTGTATTGCTTGAGCGTCTTCAAACTTCAGCTGTTTTGAAACCATTATCCACCAGACATCATTAGACCATTATTACTGATGCTTCACCCACTGGAATAAGGGCAATCCTTGAAGAGTGTGGCAGACCGGTGATCTGCTTTTCAGCTGAACGACAGCCGCTGAACGATAAGAACAAAACCGACCCGGGAAACTTAGGCGAACGCCTCGATCCTGTGTATCAATCCGTGAATCCGTGATTCCGAGTTATCGCTGCTCATCGGGCCCACCTAAATAACCTTGTAGGTCAGCTATTTAATGAGTACTCGTTTGGGAATCTTTCGGTCCAGTGCTCAGGTGCTAATGGGATGCTTTTCACTCTTTCTTCGGTTGTGGAGTCCAGATGGCTCATGTGGTTTGAGCACAAATTTACTGACCGGAATGTTTATGGTTCGAAACCGACTTCTGCCTCTCGACTTCTCCTGTCTAGGTTTGGGCAACCTTGAAGTATCCCAGACCTCGTGTCTCCTTCCGGTGACAAGGCAGCTAGGCACCGGAAGGGTGCTGCAGCTGAACGATTTTTCTTCGGTTGTGCTCTTCCAGGTGTAAGGATAATCCGCAATACTCATATAATAATTAGATTAAGTGCTGAAGACTTAGTCTTTCGCCCGAACCTGACGGCTTGTAAGTAATTCCTGATCGAAACGAATATATTTCAATCTTTTTCTTATGCAGCTAACAACTGCCAATGCGAACTATTTTCAATGGGTATCTTAAATCACTGTGCTTGTTTTTTATCCGCGGGCATATATTTAAATTGGTACACTGTTATCGTGCTCGTGAGGCAATAAGGTTTTGTCGCGTTTCCAGTTTCAGGCATTAGAATCGGCATTTGAAAAGAGTCTTGGGATGGAAGTATTTCAAGCGGTTCTTTGGTACTAGTATAATGCATACTTTGACGGGATACCACGTGCGTGTTTACACATGTCTTGTCCTGAAATATCTCTTGCTCCTTTTCTGAGTTGCGAGGAAATAAAGTACAAATCCGTTATGGAAAATGAACTTTGAGAACTCAGAGAAGATTTAATGTGACTGTAAACCGGAGAATAGGGAAGCCCATAGCAGCGACATTCACAATATGATTATAGTTCGGATGACGTGAGTTTGGGTGGTGAGACGGAGTACTGTAGAACGCAGTCGATTGGTCGGTACACGTGCTGCAATCATTAGCCTTATCCGGCCGCATCAGGTTTTGAATTAGAGTCTGGACCGAATGTAGACTAAAATATACCTACTTATACAGAACACGGATTCGTTTCGTTGAACTCTTGGATAAACAATGTTTGGCGTCCCTGAAAGAGTTTATTTGAGTCGTTGGCAGAGGATTTCACATATAAACCGGGTTCATAGAATTTAGTAAAGATTTCGACCGGGTTAATCATTACTGATTGATTCTGTTGCTTCAAGAATGCAGCTTTACAGTCTTTATAATAGATTTTCTGAGTGACATGCACCTTGACGTGAATATAGATAGAGTTCACCCACCACTGTTTGCAATGAAAAGTGGTATTCCACAGGGGGTTGTAGTGCGTCAAGAATTTGAATTTTGGTCACACTGACTTGTCGGATTAGGCGCTATATGGGTCACCAGCATCATCAAGTGAACTGGTGCAAACAATTTCGTGAGGTGGATTCATTTTGTACGAAACCTGCTGCCTGAATAAATTGCATACCTAGTTGAAAATGTATAAGCAGCCAAGTGGAAAAGCTTAATCGCCTCACAACAGCACTTGAGAATTTTTGTGCAAATTCTATGGGCCTGAACCTACTTATCAATATCGCCTCAATAAACTCCTTCAACGCATTTTTATGCTTTGATCTATGACCTGAGATTAAGCCTAAGGTTCCACTCTATATCCTATCTAAACCAAACATCTGATGATTCATGATATGACTTGCTACTGAATAGAATTGTAATCTGAGTCAGTCGGCAGTGTTTTACTTTGTCTAGACAGGAGTCCCTTTGATCGCATCTATAGCCCTTTGATAGCTCCAACAAAAAACAATTCACCTTATTGTGTATAAATAGATAAACACAACTAGTCTTCAATAAAGCTGGTAATATATTTTCGTTGGCGGAAATCGTATAGCCCGTGTCTTTGATGGAACGCTGCTGACTGGTTTTATTGGTTTCGTTGTTCTATTCAGTTTTTAAATGAGTATCTGGCGATATCAGCAGCTTAGAATGATTGCGGAAGCTATCACTAGGTATCACTTTATTCAACCCTTTTGATTCCTTGCGCAATTAGACTTTCAAATAAATTATTTTCTTACGGTGGCAAAGCACCAGTGTTTAACACAGTGCTGTATTTTTGATGATGATGAGGCTGAACAAAGGCAGCGTGACTAGTACAGATACTCTTTGAGCAAACTCGCATCACCGGTAATGTCATTATGTCTTTTATTTGTAATTCTAGAACGTCCTTCAACGAGGCCAGTTTGCCAGTTGCATGGCTGATTAGGACTATCAGCCGTTGTCACGTTACAACCCGTTGCACACGGCTTCGGTAGAACGCTGGCAAAAATGTGTGGTAGTTTTTCAGCTTATATGAGGAAACACTCACTTAAACCTTCTGGTATTAACCAAAATTAAACTGAAAATAAACTTGTTGAGGCGATTTTATCGTTTGAAGATTGTTGTGAGCAGAAAATCATCTTGACCGTTTCAGTGAAACACTAAAACGGTCAACAAAAACTGCACACCACAGTTACGATTAAGCCGGTTTGCTAAGGGATTCACTATACTAATCACCATGCTTCCAATAAAAGGCTTTTGGTTCGACTGTGCGTCAAAATGCAGTAAATCCAAAGGTAGGGCAATTAGTTCAGACTATCTATGTAGACTATTTAAGGGTTGGAAGTGGTCGAAAGCTATGCTAAAAATCTTCGCTGATTTAATTCGTTGCTTTAAAAGAAAAAAAACTAAATTAAAATTAAGCGTTTAATAGTAAATCAACACGTTGTGGATATAAAATACATATAATACTTGCAGTAAGCAGTGCCTTTGATTAACCAGTTTTATTGAAAACGGTAACCCACACTTTCCGGACGGTGGCTCATTTGAATGCCAGATCCTGAAGTGTACTTACATGTGCCAGCGATGTCACGATCAGTTACTGACTTGCCGATTGGATCTTGTACTTCATATGGACAGCATCTATAAGATTTGTGCAAGTAGGCAACGCGTGACGGACACTGTGTCCACAATGCTTTCAAACTGCCGTCAAAAGTTTTTCAGTGAGCTGTTTCACACTATTCCATAACAAAATACCGGGTTATGGAACAGCTAGAATACAGAGGATGGAAGTTAGAGCCACATATATTTTTGTTGACCCAACGGTTTGGAATAACAAATTAGTTTTTCAACCGCAACAGGCATCACCAAGCCAAGAAGCACTGCAGCATGTGGTGCAGTCGGCGAAACTATGGAAGCGAACGATAAAGCTGTCACCACTGATGGGTTGTTCAGTCTAACATCAGTGCAAACACTTGACGACTACCAGCACCCGCAACAAAAACCTGCTGTCTTGTAGAAGTGTGAATGCATCAGCAATGACCCTGCGAGTAAAACGCTTCATGGTATCTATTCATCCGGATTCTACCTGGGCCTCAGATGCTAAGTGGAAACTCCTAACGAAGATTGGACAGCTGCTGAAGATCCACAAGAAATACTGACAGATGAAGGAAGGAACTTCAAGATGCTTTTATTGATCGCACGAGCATGAGCCGTTGATGTAACCGTTGGTAACAAAACTAACAGTGCCAATTTTTAACGAATGTAGCATGCTGAATCAGATGAACAAACTTGAACTAATCGAGTGCACTTACTAGCCAGATCTTCTTGGAATACCCGGGACGTAGCTAAAACCTAATCATTGGAAGAATGAGTCAAAGTTTTCGGTTTCTTATAAAGACATACCAAGTATCTTCTAAAATATATTAATTTCACGTTATAAAGAACTTTGTGCTCCTCCAGACTATACCTCGCGTAACTCTAAATGACCTAGTGGAAGGCATCTGCTCTGCATCCATGAGCATTTCCTGGGATTCTACTGAAATTATGCTGCTATTCAAAGGTCTTAGTGGCGCGGTGCGTAGATGGAAGCAAGCAGTACTTGAACTGGCCCCAAATAAAAGTTGTTTGATGATGAACAACTTTAGCAAGCTTTTATAAGCTAGAAACATACTTGCAATCCATTCATTAGACTCATGAGGTCCTGTTTCAAAGTAAAGCATTTTACTAGTTTGGTCAAAGGAACTGGCGAAAAGCCCCGCAAACACTGGATGTCTCAAAATTTGAGACTGCATCCACATTGTATTCCTTATTATGACCAGTAAAACATGCAGTAAGGGCGTTATTCCTGGTATTCCTGCAGAATATCAATTCATAATTCTTATAGGACCAACGTTGGTGTAGTGAGGCAGTACATGAGCCAGTGGGATCGATATATGGACAACTATTTCGATTTCGGAGCTACGGTGGTTGCAAAACTTGGGACAGCTATAGAAAAGAAACGCTTTGTATAATGAGGACTCTGTTTCTATCTTCATAGCTCCTCGGACGGACAGATAAATAAACGGGTGTTCAAAGGAGCTTCCTCAGATTACGGTTTATTCCGTTATCAAGCCACAATGAACCAGACGGCTGAATTGGATATATGTAAGAAGTGAGAGCATGGACACCAGTCACCTATGAATGCCAGCGCAACAATAAGCAAGTGCTGTCCCTACAGAGACAAGCAGGTGTCAACAAACATACTACTTTTGTTTATATTAATCATGCGAAGCTAACGGTGAAAGAATTTATTTGATGCCTTTCTACTCCTGTTGATCAATGTTACAAGCGATCACGATCCGATCTTTCTTGGCTGAAACCATTGAAAACCTGTAAAAAATCTCTGATGAGGTGAATTCCAAAAAAGAGTTCCCCAGGAGTCAGTGACCACGACAATATTTGCATTTGTTTAACAACAACGCAAGATCGGGAGCACAAAACTGCAAACAATCTCTCGAAAAGATGCCACCGCACTTTCAACTAACAAAGTACTAACGACGTAGACGAAGAAACTTCAGGAAAACTAGTGAAAAGGATTAGAAGGTCACGTAAAACTCCAGGTTGGTCAACAGCATGCAGCATGCATCGAGCAAAGTTAGATTTACTGAGCAAATCCGCTTTTGAAACAGGAGAACCAGGAAGATTCTGGGAGGTCAAAAATTCTTTTACTTAATAAATGCTTTATAAGCATAGGCCAGATGACACTGCTCTGTAATGCATATATTTGTTGGGATTACGGTGGCCTTTGGAGCAAAATAGAATGGTTTGTGTCCCATCAAACATATGCAATGAAAGACCTTCTCCAAACATTGCGGAGAACTATCATTGGAGCACCATAAGAATCCATACTTGAACCCTTATTACTTAAATCCGACAATGGAATCAGCGTCTACTAATATAACATCCTTATATTTGCTGACGAAATTTTCGTGTTCCAAACCTTAGTCTTTGTCTTTAGCTAGTCTCAAAGTGGGCTCTGGCACCCGTGTATTATATCAACCATCGTTCTATCCCTGTATACCATGGCGGCTCTGCAGTGGAATTATATAAGCGCTGAATGAATGTTTAGTGGAGTACGCTGTAATTTTAAAGGTGAGCAATCCACACAGATCAATAAACATCTTCACAAGCAAAAAGTTGGGGTAATTAATGAAAATATTATCAATTTACATCTAATGATCAGTATCCCAATACTCTTTGTCCTCCTCAAACCGATGACATTATCTGAAGAGGCCCAAACGTTAACACGGTTGAATTCTGTTTCGAATACTGGGCTTGAGTCCCTGCATAAACGCCTTAAAATTGACAGCCTCTGTCGGTGGTAAAAATTGTGTGCATGTTTTTCATCAATAAAAGAATAAAAGTATACTTTTATGAAGTAACATGGAAAGACATTAAGAAACCTTGAACAAATACTCCTGTAAAGCCTGAAGATCGAGGGAAACAACGGAGGAGTTTCAGAACAATAGGAACAGATATGAAATGAAACCACAGAGGGAATGGCAGTTTACTGAAACAGGACATTAACCCACCTCAGTGTGCTATACGTGAACATGGTGAGATAATGAGTGGAATTTCAACATCACCAAAAACATCAACATGGCAGCGCCACACTAATGCCGTTATTGAAAAATTCAGCGATTCAGGGTAAGCTGGCTCACAGTAAGGCGTTGTTAGTTGTTTGCTGCTTTCCAGTTGACATAAAATCGGGTCGTTGAATACGGTGTTTGGAGAGATTAAAGCCTAGGATGGAATAACGCAGAACTGAAATCATTAACTCCACCTCTATTTATTGAAGAAAGGGTAACAATTATGCTAGAAAAAGGAACCTGCAAGCAGCAAAACCGCCTCAACCTTCCGAGAGTTTTGGGTGGGGTCCCTTCTGACGATACCAGAGTAACCTCTCATTGAACTTGCGGATTACTAAACAGTAAGTAGAATTGTGCTGCAACTATTCAGGAAGTAGGGACGGTCTGTAAAACGCCTGTATAATATCCGGCATCTACAAATATTTTGCTGTGGGCAAGAAATGAATGAAACGTGCTGCAGTTCACAGGTATTTGCATACGAGTGTTTGTAGAAGGCTCTTTCGGCAGAAAGCGGTCACAGAAACTGCATCCCTGAGTCTATGTTACTCTACATCAGCTGATTTCCTTTCTGCAGCATTATATCGGATTAGGTATCTACGCCTCACGACTACTGGCTAATGGATGTGGCTTAGGCTTGTTTCCAACAACAGACAGCATAGGCATATGGAAGGCGGAGATTTTCCAACATCTGCTCTGGAATTAATGTAGTTTTAGTTGAATTAATTAACCTCCGCTGCTCTGAAGGGGCTTAGGTTTCAAACCTTTCCTCCTCAACCAATGGCACATCATGAAGAGCATGTGAAGGTTGTTGCCTCAGTTCCACATCGCGATAAATAATTCATATAGCGACAATACTACCAAATAGTTTCAGTTTATAGCTTCATCAGTGCAATCAAGGCAGGAACCAAAACGTCTGAACATGGCATTTTTTGCTACTTAAACAGATAACTAAAGCCAAATCTTTTGGTGACATTTACGGGGAGGGTCCATTATTTAATAGACAGATTGGCTAAAAGGGACTAAGAATGAGCCTCACCGCTATCACATTTCAGAGAGTTTATTGCCGTCGAAAAGATATTCAACAAAGCCATGATCGAGATTTGCTGCACAGTAAGAGGAACCAATCAGGTTGCCGAGCTCCACTGACGTTTCACCGGAAGATCCAAGTTATTGTGGGGAGATAAAACAGTACATGGTGGAAAGTTTCTGCGAACCGATCTGGACAGGCTGAGACGAGAGTTTATTACTTGGACTAGGCTAACAACGGTGCTCAGTTGACGCTTGTGGTGCTGGCTGAAGTAGGTACTTCAGATACCTATGGAAGAGCAGGTGAGAACCAAATGTCAATGCAAACCATTCATTGTCTCTGTCCGATAATCCAAGATAACTTCAGTACGCACGGACGTACGCTAATAAAATGAGCAAAAGGCCTAGAAGCTTGATCAATTTTATAAAGAACAGTCTAGAATTGGGCCCAAAACTATATTAAATTTTCTCCTAGGTCACATCACAGTAATCCATGAAGTCCTTCTGTCATTGCACTTTTGTGGTATCGGAGTCAAAGGAAGCCGGAAAAAGCGTGGTCACAGATCCGAAGTTGAGTCAGATGGCTGGAAAAACGTGCAGTACCAAGCAGTACGTTTGAGACGAGACAGGTTAACTTCATTTCTTTAATGATGTTCTGTTTTGACTGTTCCTACCGCTGCACGCCAAAGGGGGAGCAGAATGCCTCTTCGAATTCGGGACCCAGTAGACAGATGATTTACTGCGTATGAGTTTTAACAGGAGTGTTGTGGTGGTAGCACAAACGTCTAGCCCTTATACTGAGAAGTGCAACAGCATACTGGTTCAAAGCTTTACCAAGTTAGAACTTCGGAAACTCAGTTAACGGGGAGACAGTGGCAAGAGAAACACTGCGTGCTCAACCGGCAAACCACAGTGACACTGTTTACGTTGGTATTCACGGCTATTTTAAGCAGGAAAAGTTAGCCTAATTTTTAGGTAGACTTCCTCTTCAAGTTCCTTGTCGAGAGAGAATTACGGCACACCCAGTCCCAGGTTGTAAGGCCTGTGGAGGTAAAATGCATCCAATAGATTCGTTCACAGATATCGAATAGACGGATGACATAGCTCTTTTAATTGTAGTGAAAACGGCATTAAATAATTTGAATAGTTCTGTCTCACGGCTTGGCATGCTCTTCACACTCTTACAATGTAGAGTGCTACTGAAAGACTTGGTGGGCTTTAACACTAACCTCATGCTTGCGGATGAGCCGATTGAGGTAGTAGCCAAATCTGTATACCTGGACAGCTGTATCAGTCCGGGTGGTCTAGCCAAATATGATGTTTGCACCTTGATTAGGAAGGCCAGGGCAGCTTTGTGAATCTGAATCACCTGTGCCGTAAGCATGAATCAAGCTTATTTGCCAGGGGTCGAGTTTACACTGCTGTGATGCGCTCCGTGTTGTCCTACAGGTCAGAAACCCAGCCGTCGCGTGCTGAGAAGGTAAAAATGCTTTCAGTGTTTGACTGTCGATGTCCTCATAGCACTTTCCGGGTCTGGTGGGGATGAGATGGCTCAGTGGTTAGAGCGCGAATTTACTGGCCTCTGCTTCTTAACTTCCTCTGTTTAGGCTTAGGCAACCTGGTAGTATCCCAACCCTCGTGCTTCCTTCTGGTGGCATGGCAGTTAGGCATCGAAAGGGTGCTACAGCTGAACGATGTGAGAACACACTATGGGGTACCCTAAAATTACTAGACGCATGCCGCCTAAACTTAACTTGAATCCAAGGCATATGTATAGTGGTTATGCTGCGCTTTCACAAGGTCAGGATCAAAAATGTCTGGAAATTTACTTTCTGGAGTTTGCTTTTCTATGTTGGCAAACCAAACCACCTTTTCTGTAACTTTATTCATAACAGCGGAATCTCTTTTTTCTCTCTTTTCTTCTAAGTTAATCACGGTTTTTTGTTTGTAGATCAGGAAACCATCTGTCTGCCCGCTGAGCTTGGTATCTTGTATGTCTTTTGATAGCGACCTATGGAACTCATCAGTGCGAATTAATATTCCTTCCTTGCCTGCTTGCGTTTAAATGGCTCATAAACTTGTCGGTGTTTCTGATATGACTGACTGACTGAGGAACAGCTGTATGTAATTTACTTTCGTCATTTACAACTTGTGATGAATTGTGGACCGGATAGCTTGCATTCGGTGGACTTACTGAACTGATTCTTTTTGGTAAATTTCGTCACAGTTCTTTTTGGTCCGTTCAAACACTGTGCTGCGTTGTGTTGTTTTTCTCCAATTTGATTCGCAGCCACAATGCGTACTATTTTAATCGGTTGTTCTTGCACACTCCGGTTGGCCATTTTGCACTCTGTGTTGTTTTTTTCATTTCAGTTAAGCTTGTTTAGCTGTCTGATGTTCCCCATCTTTCTCTTTATAGTAGTTTTTGCCCAGCGTATCCCATTCCTGAGCTGAAAATCCGAGAGAAACACAGGGTTTATTGCAACTGATCAATCATGGGCCTTACGTTAGGTGCTAGAGAATCCGAAAAGGCACAATCATCCCTTATTTGGTAATAGAATTCAATTTGATTCGATGGTCAGTGGTGGTCTTGAGAATTCTCTTTACATATGTATACCTTCGTTCGAGCCACAGTACATTGTTGCTCACCATGTACCTTCAGCTTTCAACTTCCACCCCATCCTATAAGTCTCTCTGGCTACGTCAACCTTCCCGAGCGCACAGATAAACCCAGAATCTAGATTACAAGGCCTACATTAGGCAGCCAATGTCGACACAGTGATGCCTCACAGACTACGAAAAGTATTCTATAATGTCTATCGGATTATACATGGCATTGTAGCATGCAGTTTGCGGAACTTCATAGGGAACTAGCACACGGATTGCACTCGTTTCATCCCACCCCATCCGGCAAGTTGACGTTACTAGGAACACTGAAGGTGGCTTTTGGGAGTTTACTCATCCTAAAACAGATGAAAGAAGAAATGGACAAAGCCCTTCTTTTCACTGGCCGAATTAGATATTTCTGATGAGGTCACGGTACCCATTTTAAGTGCACCTGATGCACGAAAGATGTTGTTTGTCGCGTTGATAAAGCATCTGAAACCTGGCTTTGAGGACTGCGAAATGTCGGATACATATTTGTCTTGTATCGTTTGTGAATTTAGGGGACAATGCACATATTTTTTTGGGATTCGTTTGGGTTAAGATAACGTTTTGTGGCGTAATTTTGGTTCGAGGATAGTTTAAGCAACCTCTAGGCAGGATCACATATCAAAACAAGTTTGACTGTCTAGGACACGTTTGCTCACATTTGTGCTGACCTTAGAGCACACACCTCGCAGGAAGTACACAGGTGTTGGAAGAGGAGCTCCCTATTTTATAAGCTTATTGTGGTGGGGACTTCGATCTTATGCTTAGGCAAAAATCTCTGTTTCATATGAGTGTATGCTACGGGAAGTCAGAAGTTGTGGTGATAGCAATATTGACGATTTTATGCCCCGGACGGATGAAGCTGATTTATTCAGTTTCACGCAAGCTGCTACAACTTGCTGTGCTACAACTGTTAATGTAACAATCAAGTTGACGCAACGAAAGTGGTGAAAGGCTTGTCACATCTTAACTACCAGGTGATTCACTGAACCTTGATGTCTCATTGTTCGGGGTAAAAGAATGTTGAGTGCACAAATCTTTTACTTTATCGTAGGTTGGTGGAAATTATGTGGAAAAAATGCATCGCCCTTCATCACCCCCATTTTTGAAAAAAATTGATAATATCAACCGAAAATATTCTCGCAGGCGGATAAGTTTGATAAAGATGACATCGTCTTCACGACGAGAACTTTCAGAACACGTTTGCAGTCATTGTTGGCTCCCGGTGTTCACAGTTTAGCTTAATATTTCTCAAAACAATGACGTTTTTCGAAACGGGTTGATTTGGGCATGTGAATGATTGCTGCTGCAGCGGTTTTAGTCAACCGCTTTTCCGTTCAATTAGCGACATTTTTCCAGTGAAGTCAAGTTGCTCAGAGAAGAACGATGCTCAGTGATAAATCTTAAGGAGTCACTCTTTGCTGTTGTGGTCAGTTACGTTCCGAGACTAAACCCACCAACTCACTTGAACATATGCTTTATTTAACTCATCTAGTTGATTGAAAGAGCCCGCAAAGTTAAACGGAGTCTATGTAAACGAAGCAAGCTGTTGCACTCTAACGGTGGGTCAGAATGATCTGAAAATTAGTGCTTGAAGAGCATCTGTCAGATTTTGCTGAGTGACTCAATTCCGAGCACAACTTACTTGATACTGATTGGTGCCGGAACAAAAAAGGCAGGTTAAACACAGGCGTGTTTCCCATCAGGTGTTTATTGTTGAATTTAGTCTATTATGGGTCATCAGTGTGTAGTCATATCAGTCAGGTTGTTGAGGAAAATACTCTTGATATTCTCGTCCTTGTCAGATTTGCTTGGTTAAAGAAGTGCTTGTGACAAGCTCCAGTCCTGTTCTACCCTACACTTCACTCACTAACTAGGCTGCACTGGATTACATAGAGCCCAGCTGGTGGAAGCATTCGTCCTGCTATGCTCTCAAACAATCGGGCCTTAAATCTGTAGCAAACAGAAGAAGTCTTCAAGAAAACGACTGACAAACTAAACATGAAGAGCTGACCTTGGACACGACCTGCTAAGAAAAAAACCTGGTGAAGAAAGCAATTTTCTCACCCTTTCCGCTAATGAGGAGGACAAAAACGTCTGTTACTTCATGAATTCATAAGTTCATGAGGGACCGTCAGACACGTAAATAAAAACTACTGTAAACATTATATTCCTATCTCTCTATGTATCTCTGAGTTACTGACGAAAAGCCGACTGCAGCTATGGGGTTCTGATTAATGTCACTGCATCAGGTGGCCAAAATTTAACAGAAATTTAAATGTAGTTAAAATTTCGATGACCTCAAGACCTTTACAACCCTTTGAATATTTCGGTTCATGAGTCAGACGCTTCCAAGAAAAAAATGTTCTTCACGTCAGTAGTACTCTTGTACTCTCTGGTGGCGGCATTTAATCCTCACCTTCCTGGTTTATTAATTTACATCGTAACGTGGAGCATCACTATAGACAGACTTTCTTTGTTTTAACTGAAGTTGGAGATTTTGAATGTCACTCCGGTGTTGTATATGGTGACCCATCAAAGATGGCAAAGAAGGAATTCTGAATTTTCCCGATGGGGAATTTTTCACTTAACCGCTGCTGATGGTCCTTACAGGAGAGGAATCCTTTTTTTGGCGAAATGTCCTTTGGACAGAGCTAACTGAACAGACTCGATATTCACTGTTGGTATAACTCACCAGTAGCAACCTTGCTCATGATCAAAATTCAACTGGGAATCATGGAACTTAAGAGTCAGGTGTGAATACTGCTAGGCTAACCGCAATTTGTTTACCCTTAGACTGTTACTTGTCATCATTTTCATGGTCTGCCAAGGAATTTATTTCAGTATAGATGCAAAGTGAGCTGCAGAATTACCAAGAATTTGTCGGCCTCATTGTCCTATTGCAGCCGTCATCACAGATGGAAGCAATTTATGAGAACTGTGTGAAGATTAAGTCTCGTGCAGGAATTGAGTATACTGGGCTTCTGCATAGTATTGATACGGAACATTCAACTGTGACGCTGAAAAGGGGTATGTAGTTCTTCAAGACCACGGCCTCATGTATTCCCACAGTTCACCTATCCGATTCTCTCACAGAAGGACCAGTCAACATCCGTTCTAACAGCTTTGACTATGTCATATTTCGGGGTGGCGATATAGAGGATGTTCAACTCTCCTTCAAAGTCAGGCGTACAATCACTCCCGCCCATGATGACGCAATTGTACGAGTGAATTCCCGCCCATTCATTATGAACACTGGATACAACTGTTGGGCAACCAGTGGTAACCTGAGGTGAGTTGAAGGAACAGCTGCAGTATGAACATAACGCCCTAACTTTTTCCAATGATGAATGTTTGAATTATGTACAAAATGCATGTTTCATTTTTTGGTAACATTGTATCTTTAGGTGTGCTTTCCCATCAATTTTTCTCCACAAAACAAGAAGTATGTGCTTCCGGACTGATCACAGAAACCTTGACGAGATTTAATTTCTATCGTGAACTGGAAAAGGTCTTTACGGTTAACTGTTGGCGGTACTTACAATACCTATCCAAAATTTTCAGTCTTATAAGCCAATGATAAGAGTGGCTTCAGCAAATTTTCGTACTAGCCTTCAACCGTTGTATAAAAGATTGTTTTCCTTTATTATTTAGACATGATCCTGCCATAGTTCGCATTGATCAAAAGGCCAATGCAGATGTCTCTTTTCCGGCTGAGAAAAACACAATCGACGTTACTTCAGGTAAGTTGGTTATTCCTTAAGTGGGAAGCATCTTTTTCTAGTTTCAGAAAATGACGATCGCCAGTCCCAACCTGGAAAGAGTTCAACCGAGTTTAAACGAAAGGCGGTGCCACAGAGAAGACGTAGTGCAAGACCGGGGCGTTCACGGAGGTAAACTCTTTCCTCAGAATGACTGTTTCATTCAAACTGTAGAGGATGCGTACCTTCTGTTTTAGGTCCAGGCTCTTGCTGCCAACCAGAGTTCAGCATAAAGAATTTACGTAGTAGGGTACAGTCGACTAAGTGCCAACTGATATCTGTTGCGCTGGCTTCGGATAAAGCCCCTATTAACGTAAATCGATGGATCTGACATTTTAGTCTTGAAGATGCCCCTTATTTGCATAAATACCAAACTTTCATTCCCTTATTCGACATAACTGATGAATTTGCACACTGTTTTTTTCGACAGCAATTTGGGATATTCAGTTCGATCGTTGAAACTGTGCACATCCGAGAGACGATGTCAGAGTGCTGAAGGTGGTCTGTCATTTTCAGGTAACCGCTTAAAACCAGAAATTTTTCTTATGATTAACACTTCTAATATATAAGGGGTAAGGCTTATTCTTCAGCCCGTTATACAATCATACGAAGCTTGACGTTTTGTATGAGGGAGTTTCATGAGCCTAACTAGTCACGGCGACAGTTTTAACTCTGTCTTTCAAAGCACATTTATGTACCGAGCATAGCACTGGTAAAAACTAGTCTTGCTGCAAGCCTGGCCTTTGTGCTGCCTAAACGTTTACCTCGTTCTGAGAAGACGTGTGATATTTAAGACGACGACTCGAAGAACATACGTATGTTTATTTGCTCCAGGACACTCTGTTATTCTCGCTATTAATTCCAATCATGAGGGAGTTCACAGTGATTACTTGCATGATGAACCAAAATGAAGGGTTAGAATAATGTGGCACGTGAGAAAATTCAGAGTGAGAACTTGTAAAACTTTGACCCAAATAGAACTTTTGTTAAGAACACTCAATTTCACTCAGTTTCGTTCATTTTCAGGTTCCTAATGAAGTAATAAGGAACTTTATTTCTTTATTTGTTGTACGCAGCAAGTCAACAGTCAGTCCACACCCAGTGCAGTGGAGACACTGTGAACAATGATGACACTCAACGGATGAAGGAAAACATCCCAAACACAACCGACCAGATGAGGGTGTATGATAAACAGCATTCGTTCTTTGACCGTCTGAGCAGCGGAATCGAGGGAAGGTGAGCTTGCTCTGCTGAAGAACAGCACATTACAGTGTACCCGAAAAACAAAGTTAATTTTCCAGGAGGATCGCTTAGCAGCTAATTTTGATTCGAAGTTCCTTCTCGGATGGAGTTTTGCAAGCCACGGTTACTGCGTGTGATTCAGGTCTGATAACTTGTCAGCTGGATGCAAAGCAAAGTGACTCTCTTAGAGAAAACTCCCTGAAACCTAGGTAAAATCATTCTTTTGAATGCTAAGATATCAGGCGTGAGATAAGAAGCGACAGTGAAATCAGTGCGACTGTTTATTTGCTCTTCCGGGGCAGTTTTTTAGCATTCCACACTTGGAAAGGTTCACTAAGTTGATTGATTTTTGATACTGTGTCCGCAAGCGATGTAAATATTCTTAGTTTAGGCTGTGTATGCATGCATAATAATAAATTATCCTTTATTAATCTGTCGAACGCTTTTCTGCGGGCATCACACCTGAAAAGTCTTAATTGTTACAGCAAGGTCGATTAGGGTCGATTGGCTGTTTCATTTACTTGGAAACTTGCACCAGTCCAGTTGGGTGTCACCTGAAGTATTCTGTGGTGTCAGCGTTACAGCCTCTTGTTGGAATTTGCATTTTGAAAAGTTGAGGTATGTTCGGAAGTGTGGTCCGAGATTCTGGTCAGTGACCTATGTCTGAGAAGTAAATCTCGTGCCTGCTGGGAACACCTGATTAGGAATGCACCAATTAGCTTTCGGAGAACAAGCATCACGACAGATGGATGGGGTGATTGAAATTCACCAATTCGCCATTTATCTAACCATGTACAGGAGGTTAATGGACCAGATATGGTCAGATGACTTGATATCAAGGCGTGAACTGACAACCAGCGTACGCATACGCGTTAGTGGTGCTGTCTCTCTTGCTGGGGTCACCAGGGCTATCGATATGAGCTTTTGAAGGCATCAACAGATATGATGCAGTTGCGTACATGATCGCGTTCGTGTCTAAATTACAGTCTCCAGTGCATGTTTACTCTCCTCGTGCACCAGTAAAAACTTGGCTCACGGTCAACTTATTAGTAGCACTTCAGATGCAGTGTACTACTTTTATTTTCTACCCTCTTATGCACAGTATAATGCAAATTCGCCCTTTATAGGTGAACGCAATTGTGGCGGCTGTGTGACTTTGAGTCCTGTTCACGGCTTATGAGTGGCAGTGGCCGAGAATTCAGCGACGAGCACAGCGCTACGTCTCAAGTGTGTTTTTAGATGGAATGTGTTTTCAAAAAAGGAGATGAAAAAACTGGAACCTAACTAGTTCATTACAAGAAGTAGACGAAATGGATGTTGTTTTGTTCGCTGAACCGGGTAGTTTGTTTGCAAACTTTTCATCACCGACCGAGGCGACAGCATCAGTGCGTAGTAAGTTCGCAGTGCATCGCGATGCGTCGATGAATAGGCCTACATACCCACGCACACACAACAGGGTACTAGCAAGCACCGTTCAATTATTACGCACTGATGATTTCACCTGGGTTGGTGATGAAACGTTTACAGTCAAATTTTCCACCCCAACGAACAGAACGATGGCAATCTATACTATCTGAGCCGCCAAGATTCCCCTCGATATCAAAAAAATAGACTAACTTCTAAAAGTGCTGCTTCCAGGAAGAGAGCAGACTGGTCAACTGGGCTCTAGATACATGTCACCCTGAACTGAAGCCTATGGTTTTGACTGTTTATATAGAGTGATAATAATAGGTATCCTCTTGAAAGCCATTGATTTATACGCTATTCATGGTGTGGGTACCACTTGCTGAATGCAAAGGTACAAGTCCTTTTGTGAATTTCATAATACAGCTTTTGGTGACAGAGACCATAGAGCCCATTGGAATGATATCGGTAGGTACAGTTACATGGACAGAAATGTGTCACATTATGATACTGTTTATTGCATTATGTTGTTCGATAAGACACCACATCAAAGAGCTTGTTTCATGGTAAAATACGTGAAACTAAATGTACCTTCTAGTCAAAACGACTTTGAGACGTTATCCCACTCGGCGCTATGTGAGTTGGCTTTGAAAATTTCGGCCTTTTAATTACTAGATAAGAAAAGCATGTCCCAAAGCGTGTAACTTTAAGAAAAGGGACCGGCCAAAATAACGACAGCGTTGTTTAGACCGGTCCCGAGAGAGCGCGTCCCACAGGTTGAGCCCTATTTTATTCAAAACTGATCTCCAGGGCATGGATTCTATAAGATATTGCTTTATGTAGGATGAGAGTTACCCGCTTAACTCAGTGAGTCCCAAGTGGTTGAACTATGTCAGAAAACATAACTAGTGACACTGCACCACAGCTGAAGTCTGGTATTCCGGTGCTCCGCATGTCATTTTCTGGGCAGACAAACACCGGTTCATTGGCCCAACTTCATCCTTCATTTTGGCCTAGACATTTCCACCGGAAGAATGCACTGTGGAGGGTCTTAGAAGTTGATTACCATGGGTGGCAAAATATCGGCAGTATACTGAAAGGAGCAAGACGAAAAAGACTATGTGAGAGTGAATGGAACACAAAAAATAGAGATCTTTGAATGCGCCCTGCCTGGTACGGTACCAAAAACCCTTTTGTATAGGTTTCTGGCAGTATCAGTCGGACAAAACTGCAAACGAATCACTTTTGTGCAAGCTGAACAAGTCAGACAGCGATGTGTGAAAGTTTCTGCTTGGGTTTGAGGCACACGGCTATTTTGGTCGGAATTTTCATGGCGAGAGCTTGGATAGACTTAGACACGTTACCTGTGATGCTTCTTTTGAGTTGCATGACGCTATGTGCGGAATAGGGTGCCACCGCTGAACGGTTCCATAGCTTTTGACAAGTTCGCACCCATCAGTTGGTAGTTTGTTGGACCACCTTTCAGGTAATGTGTAACACAACTTTGTTAATGTTACCCAACATTCTTTTTGCGTAAATTTTGTGATTTTATTTGCCAATGAAACCTTTTCAGACACTGAGAATTATCATACCATCGATAGAGCCTAGTTAAGCAACATCTGTTACTTACTGATTTGTGAAGCACTTCCTGGCTAGTACCCAACTGGACTTAATTCGGTATGACTGTTTAGTTAGAGTACCATATCACCTGCGGACTAATTTTGCATCTTCCTTGGAAATCAGCAAGTCACATTCTAACCAACACACACAGAGATGAGTTTTGTGGGTCGGCTGTTGTCAAATAAACTAATTTTTGTGAGTCTAAGGTCGGACCAGTTCAAAGGGCCCGTTATTTAGGAGAGGCTAAATGAATCATTCAGTTATAGATTGTTTCCAGCAATCAGTTGAATCACGCTGAGTTACGCGCAAAATCCCAAAAGTCAACCCTTTCAAATGAACGTTTATCAACAAACGTGGTACTATGAATAGAATAATAAGATGGAAAAAAACTGGCACAAACCTCAAATCGTGGGATTACGCCGGCTTCTGTAGACCGATTTAAGAACTGCTAATTCCTGAAGGCATTCCAAAGTCCACACCGACTCGAAGCAAGGTGGCCACAAGATAACGAAACCCACTTGTTGACTTGAACAACATGTACGATGACAAGCTCAAAGAGCGGCTTACGTTCAAGTCAAAAAAAGAAAGACGGTGCAGGCGCAAAACAGAAACAACAAAAACGGGAAATCACGCTTTACAAAAAAGGAATCAACAACAACGAGCTGGTGTAGAAAGATTTGACTTATGAAAACTAACATAATGTTTTCGGTGAAACCACCACTTCATTGAACCATTTTCCAAATTGGAGACTTCAATATAACAACATTAATGACATTTTTATCAACTTTCTAAAAGACTGATCTGAGTAGACCAAGTCTAGCATCTGGTTGTCATGCTCGTCGAAGCTTTGACTCAATTACCTTCGGACAGGGTTTAGCGAAACAAAGTTCCAGGTGTACGTTGCGCTTGGTAATATGGATAGAAGACGCCTTCCATACAAGGGTACAAGTTACCAACTATAGATGCAGTTAGCGGCTTCGTACATGAAACGGGGTTCTTGTATTTCAATGTGCCTTACATTTTCACTGATAACGTAATTGATGTCGTACAATACCTCGGGCTACGCACACATTCATTTCGCCATTTTGTGGCATGTGGACAACCAGTTGAGTTCACATCTTATCCGTCTGCAATTTTCGCAGGTTCTTTTTCATAACCTTTAGACTATAGTGATCCAGTAACCGGTTATTGGATCCAGGCGTAAGTAGATGTTGATTAAATTAGCTGATCGGGGCGATCATTCCAGTTGTGTTAACTCCTTTCATACTTAACATTTATTTGTTTATCCCGTTAACACCTGCTAGTCGCCCAGCTTCGAAACATATGTCACCCAGTATGGACACAAGATCAAAAACCAATGAACATCAGCTGTTTCCAGGCAGGAGTAGCAGACGAATATGTTACCACTTGTATCCTCAAGAAGGATTTGGCTTGCAACCGAACGATACGTATAGCCTGCCCTACTATTCGTCGGTTCATTCACAAACACATCCTAATATTCATCCGGCTTACCAATTCCAGTATACTGCGCCCTATAGCTACCGTCAGCAGCTGTCGCTTTTCAACGCACCCTATTTTATCAACTGGCAACATGACTATAATCCGGTCCGTTACACGATTGTTTAGCTTTTGCGTGGAACTCCATGTTGCTTTCAATGTTCTAGTTTAAAAACGTTCCATCTGTATCTTAGAAATTGAGTGTAAGTTTACAGGATAAGGATGTATTATTTTAATCGAATGAAACTGACCGTGCCGTGAGCACTAGACCTGTTAAAAGTTTTCGGATTTTTTTATCTTTAAGCTTACATTTTTTCTTTTTGTTAAATTTGGTGGTTGGTTTGAGTTTGAGTTTGTGATCTCTACCAAGACCCACAGGTGTTACTTTCAAAATAAAGCAGTTTTAACTTTTCTGGTCTTAACAACAGTTCTGTGCACTTCTCGTTCATGCATCCTCTAATGCTTCTGGTACATTCTCCCGCTCAAAATAGGTCAGGGAGTACGTTAAAACTAAAGAAGAGCTTCATTATTTCTATATACAAGTGATTCATGATTGTCAAGCACTGAAGACAGTGAAAAACAGTAGCTTAGGGGCAGTCATTTGCTGCTGGACATAAGGCGATATCATGGTAAATATAGTTACAGTCTGCAGTCCATGACGTCCAAGAAACTTCGGGTGTTTAAAAACCTTCGACAAGAAACCTCACGTGATCTTTCCAACAAATCTAATAAGTGTGTGAATAATTCTTCTCATATTTTGTCATCGTCATCAGTAGCACAGAATGAATGTTCAACACTGATGCTTTGCTGCTGTACAAGCACATTTTTGACGGCCTTATTGTGAAGGAAAGTGTAAAACTGGATAGATACGGGGCCTAATTTTAGCTAACATAATCTTTTAAAAGTGCCTACAGTTATTCACTCATGTGACGTCGGATACTGTCCAGTCAACTGTTTTATCACTGGGTGCAGAACCTTGTGTTCCAGTAATATTCGATTACCTAAAGGAGCCAAACCAAAGAAACCAAAGGAACCAAACCGGCATGCAAAACACACGACGTCTTGTAGCCTGATTAAACATAGATCTAGAAGCAACAAAACCGTTTCATATTGCTACCTACTATTGAAAGGATGAAGGCCTCCGCTGCGGAGTTGTTTATTTGAGAACGTCAACTGAACAGTTACAGACTATCGAACAGGGGAGCAAAACTCTCATATGCATCTCGTTTACAAAACTGAATGTCCACCTTCTCCTTGAACGCGTCTTCCCGAATTTTATATGGATGTTCATTGACTGCTACTCAACTGCAAGCAAATGCTACAAAGAGACTGCACAAATTCCGTAACAGATCTCACTTTTCAAGAGACGCAAAGCGGATTTACGAGAAGACGTGCTACTCACATGCCGCATCAGTAGTATCCACCGTTACACTATGAGTAGTATGACAAGACGACGAAATGATCTCTATTCGCTAGAAAGCATTGAGATTCGCTCTAGATACTGCGAAATAACACAGACGTGATACGATGAAAATCAAATAAATGTTCTGGTACGGATCTTGTAATTCCAAGGCGGAAATCATATTGTCGGACAGATTGTTAGACAAAAGCTCCACTTGGGAAGACTTGTTTGATGTTGATAAAACAGGCACAACCGTTCCATCCTTATTGGGAGTCGTCCGCAGTGAGATACTAGGAAATTTTGAACCGCGACCTCTCGGTTAGTAGTTTGTTCGGCCACAATCAAACCGTCAGTATTGTGATTAACTTGCACTTGTACAGGATGAGGTGCGACTCGTCCTGTAGTCACGAAGTCAACATAACGCGACCACGTGTTGACTAGACCTTGCCAATTTTATCCGGCATTTTCCAACATGTGCTGTGGAAGCTGGATTGTGGAAGGCTACGTACCAACCACACATTTTACTGTCCACCGCTTGATTTGCTTCATTTGTACAGGGTGTCTCATAATAGACGTAAAATTTGATTGGAACGTAGCCAATCAGAAAAAGGATAACGAAATTTTTCATTTTTAGTAGCCACATAAAGGAGGTTTTGTATGCAAGTATTGGCGTTTTTTTCTGTTTACGATGGACGTCAGTACGCGCATTGAAATTGTGAAACTCTATTATTCCCTTGGTGACAGCGCCACCGCTGCACTTCGTGGTTACAAAACCAAACATGGTCTCATCAAACATCCTTTCACCGTGTCGACCATTACACGCTTGATTGCAAAACTTGAGTCCACTGGATCTGTATTGGATTTTCCTGGCAATGGGAGAAAGTCTCTGAGTGATGAAAGAGCGCCCATTGTACAGAATGCCGTCGAGCAACTTCAGTCCCAGAGCACCATAGCATCTTCGTCAATAACTCAGGTGTCTCAGTTGACAGGCATTCCCCGCGCCAGCGTGCATCATATTATGAGACGCCACCTTCGTTGGAGAGGAGTGTGCACGAGTGACGCTTGAAGAAGTTAAACATGCTGTGTCTCACATCTCATACCGCCTCCAACTTGTTATAGAAGAAAGGGGCGGTTTTTTTTCAACATCTTTTGTGATGCCAGTTTATTTACAGTAAACCTCCATGATGCAAGTACGTTCACATAAAAAATGATACACGTTTAAATTAATGTTATAGTTTTAACGTAGGTATTATTTTTTGCGTTTATTATGAGACACCCTGTAGTTCAAATTCATGGTTACTTTTTAAAAAATACTTGGGCATGGTCTTGCACATTCCAAAACTGCCATAGAATCTAGTTCCCCCATTATATGCTCAATTTCCCTAATACGAACAGTTTACCTGATGGTTTCGAAGTCCTATTGTACTAACAAATCAAGTCATCGCTTTTAGTACACATCAGCTTCCTTGACAGTTGTGTCTAGATGCGCATCAGCTGGGTGTCGAAGAAAGAGTATGAACATCGAGGTGACAGTTACGTATAGCAGTGAAGCAATAGAAAATCCGTCTGTGGAAGTATGAAACGATGCGCGAATCACGGGTGAGGGTATGCAAAGTGACTGAATTAATTGTGATTACATACAAACCTAACCCATAAGTTTGCGTACATATCAATCACTCGACCTTTCAGACCAGTGATCAGCTAATTGTCCAGTTCGACTGTCTGTTGTGATACATACTTCAAGCTACGATTCTGCGGTACTCTCTAAGTCGATTCTACGTTTAAAACAAGCGGGGCCTTATTGGACAGACTCTTATTCTCTTACAAAAAATAATGAATAGTTTCAGCCATTACACTATGTGAAACAAGGTCCGATGGAGTGCATTCGCCGTTCCGCGGACCCTAGTCTTAGAACCTTTGGTACTGACTCTGTTATTAGCCCCAAATGCAAGTGAAGTGTCCTACGAACGAAAGAACCAGCCTAGGTTTTGAAAAGACAGTCAAAATGTAGCATCTCTTATTGTTCGTATTATTAATGGTAATTGCCTGATCAATTAAAATTAATTTGAATGCTCTTGTATTCTTTGGGCGACCATTATCAAGCATGGTCTGATAATGTATGGGTGAATGATTGGGAAACGAAAAAGCGTCAGAAGCTATAGAGAACATCAAATCTTGGGAATTTTGTTCAAATTATCATGGTAAGGTCTATGCCGGGCTGTCTGAAGGACGTAAACTGTTTTCTTGAATTTAATTAAACGGTGCGCGTGAAGAGGCCATTCGGCCTAAGTACCTGAGTCATCAGAATACATTTAATATACACATTTTCGAGACCGCAAAATATGATGAAAAAGAAAACAATGTGGTTTGGGCTGCAAGGAAACTCAAAGAATGAAATTCTGGGATTTATAGGAAGGTCAAAATTCTCAGTCTGGGCTGCACAAGTAGACTATTTTACTAAAAACATGACCACATCAAAGAGCAGTGAGTTCCAAAATGGCCAAATCATGATGCTTTCCCTGTTGGAATGAAGCGTCAGCCAGCAACAAAAAGTGGAAGACGAAATGCTGGATCCCATTTGATTAGTGTCAACAAATGTTCCGTGTCATGCTTACACTTGGGCCGAGTTGAAGAGCTGTTCTTCCATCATCGTGGCCTGTCCACGAATACAGCCTAACCAATGAAGGGACTGGAAATTCCGAAGTACTTAACTGACTGACTAATGCTGGACTTGATCTCCACTGAAATCAACTGGGTTATCATGAAAAAGGTTAGTTTGTACCGCTGACTATGTGTATAATGCTTCTGAGAGGCATTTGGTGTCCAGAACATAACGGTGATAGAATGGCAGTTTGTTGAAAAACTTATCGAACTTTCAACGCTGGTTATAAAAAACCCCAGTATATTCATTCAAAACTCTGCATTTCATTAATGACTTTGATTAATCTCGTGTGGACTTTGCACATTCAAGACGGCGTACGTCACATAAATTAAGTTCCCCTTCTTTAACTTTAATCTGTCCTAATTACTTTCATTCTGTATTCGAAATGTCCACGCTCGAAAACAGGCGAGACATTCATTTGTGTCATTTGTGTTAGGTTCGTGCTCCGCCTTCTGCAACTTGTCATCAGAATGAACCCCAGATTCTCCAGAAACATACAATACCATCATAGTCGTGCAACTCCTGATGTCCGTAAACACATACGTACAACACTGAACGGAACACCGCGGATTCGCTCAACTGGGACCGAACTTTCGATGGACAAACAGCTGAATGGAAAGACAAAGAATTCAAGTTATCGGTTTTGCTCGGGTTAAAAAAAATAGATGATCACATAAAGGACAAATTTGTTCGGGTGTGTGCTTGTGTCTCGGTTCGCTTTGATGAGATTGCTGAGAAAAACAGATAGATATCTTGCAGTAAGGAAAAACAAGACAAACGTAATGCACGGAAATGGTTTGGAATCAGTTGGAGAAGGATAAATTTCTGAACGAGGCGTTTGCAAAATATCAGAAAAGTTTTTTGTACAAAAGTGAGAGAAGATGAAATAGGATGGTGTTCAAACTTATGTAGGGTGGAGGCCTGAAGACATGAGGTCCATAAAGGCGGAGAACTGTTAAATGCAATGGAGACACTTGGATAAATGGGCGAGGGTCATTTTGGATGGGTGAGGTGCTGTACAGCTGGATGATGTGTGTTCCCTGGTTTCGGATTCATACAATGTGGAATGCATGCGGCGTTTTGAGAGAACATGCGTTGGAAATTGACTTCAAATTGACCAACATTGTGTCCCAACCTGATGCTGCGTCCTTATCAGTCTATAAGTGTACTTGGGATCATCGGACATTCCGTAGGATCTCAGGGCACATGGACTATCAGTTTTGTTCCTGTAACAGTTAGATGCATGAAGTCTACAGGCATCGAAGAGTTCTTGAGTCAAAAGTTCTTTTCGTTCCCCGTGCAAGTCCTTCCTATGGGCAATGTAAATGGTGATCAAATGATAGGGTGGATCATTAACGTGATCGTAAGCAGGAATGAGAAACCGTAATTCCTCTTGGCCTTCAGCTGAGAGGCATTTCATTCCTCGCCAGGTGTTGTTCGTAATTACTGAGTAGTATGCACTGGGATACGCACAATGGTCCGTCTGAAATAGAAACGAATGATAGAAAATTATGTCGCTTTTGGAAACTGAAAATGCTCTCTTTCTCCTTATTATAAACATGAAATAAAATATCTTATCAGATCTGTACGGAGTGTCATGAAGACAACTTTGTCTATTGAGCCAAATTAAAAAAATGGCCCGTTTGTATAACCTTCGCTATCCAGGGTATTTATCCTCCCACGATAACTACCTCTCATGTGGGTGCTCCAGGCAGTCACTTCCCACCACGGATCACTGATGGAAAAAACCAAACGTAAATTCGTTCATAAATTCCTGCGAACTAGCCTATCAGATTGTAATCTGTGAGCTATTTCCTTGAAAATCTCCAAAGCTCATCTTGCCCAAAGTTTCATAAAGTTATCTGGAGGATTGTGCCTGATCACATTTGATCAATCAGTTGAGTTACATGAAGGCAACTGAATTCTTCATGAGGCACTCTAATAGTGTTATGCCTTAGTGATCTAAACTCCACATGGTGTTCTGGTTGGACTCACGAGCTGTTTGGGTTGGGGTTGTTGCCGCATCTGTTTTGTGGCATGTGACGGCTGTTTGCTTGGTTATTTGAGTAAAATTTTTAAGAACAGTATGCTGACGGTTTTTATCAGCAGGCAGCCTGTTCATATTCTGAATTCAAAGAGTTTCGAACCACAAGGTACCAGATTTGCCACTTTATATCACGGTGAATGACTACTCTGAGAGGATGAACCGATTTCAAGCTTACCTGGCTTTCAAACTGTGCATAACCTGCTGGCCTTAATGAAACACACGATAATTGTTGAGCTTCGCATCAACTTGTATTAAAGAACACGGAAACTGGCTCCCTCGTACCACCACGTATCAGCTCGTACGAATTTAGCGTTCCTTGTTACCTGGTGGCTGAAATCATGGCGCATTCATATATTGTCCGGACAGCATAGAGATGGGTGACCTTTTGGGATTGGGCACCGCTGGTTTGCCACCGGAGTGGAGCGTGAGGTTTATGTTGCAGAACCTGGCTATTGTAAAAGGCACCTTTAGAGTCAGCTGAGTTTTAGACGGAAATGGACACAAAATGCGCCTAATTCTGCATAAGTCTGTTGGTTATGCGACCAACACCAAGGTCAAACTGGTAATTTCATGGATCTGAGGGCCAGCGAGCGGAGCAACATATTTACATTGGAAAACGAGAAAAATTACACAATATTCGAAGATGAAGTGCGATGCTTTAAGTGAACAGGGAATTGACCTCAAACCATCAGGCTCATATTTCAGCAAACAGTGAAAAGATTCAGTACAAGATGGACTGTAACCATATTAGAAGATAGATCCAGTCTAACAACACTGAGTAGTTTGCCAAAAATAAATTTCTGGGTTATGAAAAAGTTCTTGTCAGAACATGATCACGAATTGAGTAAGGTCCCGACGTTTCAATTAGCACGGATAACCTTTGTGAAGGAACTGTTTATTCGAAATTATTACAAGGAAAAGAATCAAATACAGTCAGAACAAATCAGTGTGACACCTGATTGGTTAATAGATACCGTGGCGGTATGTGCTTGCGTCTAAAGTGTTGGGTTGGGGTTTCCGTGCAATAATCCCCATGGTGCTCAGCCTATGTGCTAACATCATGGTCACTATCGGTCCTGATAGCCCAAAATTTCTGCAATTTTTCCCGAATTGTCTCCAATTCTCCCCAACCTGGTACAGAACACAGACTACAGCAGAGGTATTACACGCCGCAAAGGGTATAACCCATGAGATGCTTCTCCGGGGGACTGTTGCACAAATCGGTCGCGTATTCAGTTAAGAAAAACGGAAGATCTAACACAAACTTCTTGTTTGATCTTGTGTCCATACAACCACTACGGGTTGCTTATCCACAATATCCCCTAAAGTGAAACTGAAAACCATGTAGTCGACTAACATTTACTGGTGACTACTGCCAACAGTATAATCCTAACTGAAAAATGGATACACTAAGTAACTCTTTGGGAGACTGTTGTTATGAAAGCATCTGTTTTCCGAAGGGGAGGGATAGTATGGCAAGTGTACGAAAGCCGTAATTGGTATGTCCTTTGAATATGATATCATTCAACTTTGTAGACAATGCTTTGTGCAAAACCCGACTGACTACGGTTAAAATCAGAGAAACGTAGTGATAAAGTGAGGTACATAGGCCGGGGGCGCAACTATGGGTAAGGTACGTCAGTAGAAGAAGCTTATGTTTCTTCTTTGACCTGGAAGTTAGCGTCTTGCGCACGGGAATCTCCACCAAAACACTGCTTCAAGTGAACGTCAATACAAAAGCTTCCTTATCCGATATCTACTCCAAGTAGGTGTTACAATTCTCTGCTTGAATTAAACTCCGAAGTGAAACTATTGGATACTACGTATTCTACCATGCAGAGGCTTCCCGTTCCTATATCTTACAGATCCACAAGGTTGTTGTTCTTGCAGCTGCTGTCGCACTGGTTAGTTTTAAGTGTTGACCATAAAGCTAGTTAATGCGTCTTCAGCAGACGAATGCCACCAGGGCACCTGATAAGACGAACCATTAAGTCCGGTTTTGATGAGCATTTTCGAAACACGTAGCCTGCTGACGTTGTTATCCTCAGTATACTCATTAATGGTCCGAGTAAATTTCCGAAGTAAGCGTAATTGCCTCATATACAAGTTCAGTCCGTAATCGAATTTATTTAACGATGAGTTCTATGCAGGCTTCATTTTTCGGGGTATAAGTTTCCCAAGCTCATTTTCAGTCAAGCGATCAGAACAGTTTCTTCTTACGACGGATCTGATATTCACTTACCACCAAGAAACCTGAGGGAGTTTATATAAAAAAATCTACACAGAACTCTAAATTACTCACCATATTGTTCAACCTTGCAAACAGCCACTCCCTCCGCCTTTTCATCATCCAGAACGGGATTGGAGTTGTATAAATCCAGTAGTACTGTGAACTTGCGTGTATTCTCAGTCTTGCGTATACTTGTGGACCTTGGCAGTCAATGCCGACACCTAATCCATTCTGATAGCTCGTTGTCGAAGTGGAAAAAAATGGAATGTGAGATGCATGCCTTAACAGTGAACGTCGTCTGCGTCTGTGTAACCTCAGTACGTTTCCAACGTTTCGATAGCCTCGCATCACCATGTGACTGAGGTTATTCTCTCGCCATCTAGAGGATGCTGCTGATATGACATAGAAGGGCTTTACTGTTATGGAGTCGGGCGATTTTAGGTAAGGTTCACTTGTCGAATTGGTCAGCACACGTGTTATTCGGGTAGAGAATTCTGTGGGGAAAAAATGGAAATGGCCGTCACTGTCTGCTGGATTTCGAATGGACTAGTCAGTTGCAAACGAATTTTTTCATTGTGTGTTTAGATGGTGCATTCGCTGTGAAGTAGTTCATCTTGTGTGGTTTGTTTTACTTAGTGATAAAGAGAATAGGTGTTTTGTCTTTTTGGGGGCCTGTTAGTGCCATTTGCATTCAGGCTCCAAACAAGCAGCTAAGAATTCCTTAATTTTAATGAATATTGCTTACTTCGTTAGACAGACCATGAGGGGAAATCAATCGTTCTGGAGAGTAGCTCCGCTTCATCCACTCTGTCTGAAGTCAATGTGCCCGGCTGGCAAATACACTGAACATTTGCGAAAGTACAAACAAGAATCGCTGACAAAGTTTTCGCGTCATTTCCACCGTGATAATTCTATGGCGCTATGAACGGTGAATTTTCCTACTCGTCATAGCTAGTAGTACAAAGCTGATAATTTTGCAACCCAGTTGACTGAGTAGCTTCTCTTCTATTTGACTATCTGTTAGAACTGCGTCCTATTGCTTTTCGAATACTCCCCGACTCTCAAGTTTACTCGACCATCATTGACGTTGCTCTCAAACATGGGCATCCACCTGTGATATACCTGCAAACTCTTACAGCGTCGTTCCAAAATACCAATATTTGGGTTTAGATATACTTAATTTCAGACTTTTGATACCGCATTTCGAGACAGGTCTTATTTACCTCCGGTGGGAGATGTGTGCAGTTGCACCAATCTATTTACATTTGTAAATATGGACCTACTGTTCAGCTCACTAGGCTGCGTTGAATCGGTTTGGAAACTACGTCCGGTCAGCTTGTGTTCTACAGCTCGAGTTGTTCATGTTTGTCGTACGGACTCCGAGGTATGTAAGGTTACCCCAAATGCTGATTTCTGAGCTTGCGCATGTGAATATGCGCGGGGAAAAATTAATGGTCACGGAAAAAAATCGTGAACCTTTCAGGTGGATTTTCACAGCGATAGAAAATCTTATGGGAATCTGGTGGGAAATGCGCTCCTCGAGCTCTGCTGACTGTTTCATCCAGAGGGAGTGACGGTCATTAATGGGGTTTGAAAAGCGGATATGCCCCGCATGTCTGCGGACTCCCTATTACTGGAGAGAGAACAGCCGGTCGATTTCTGACCTAGAAACCGTATATTTGCACTCAAGCCAACCGCCTACAAGTGCCTAACAATCCACATTAAAAGAATCTGTACGATTTAAACAGGACTCTTCACTCTGAAGAGCTCGTTTGCACAAAGTGACTAGTCTTGAAATAGTAATTAGAAGAAAAGACATCTTATTTGGTATATTTAGTTTTTCAACTGAGCAAAGAGTCACCAGTCAAATCATTTTCAGCACTGTAAAGGTTCAGACCAGGGGCACCTTCGAGACCTCGGCGACTTTATCCGAAACGTTCCTCAGCACGAAAGAGAAATAACAGTTTGTTTCTTTTCCATTGGGGCGCACTCGGGAGGGAGGAAAGATAAGACAACCCGTCTCGCGTTTAACTTCCTAAATCCCCTTGAAATTCTACCGTGAAGATTTTCATAATAAAAGGTGATGTGACTTTTCCTGTCCCGTGAGATTATGCCAGCCAAACCCAACGCAGAAAGCTTCCTTTGAATATTTGCCCGACTACGCATCTGTAGGTTCAGTGCAATGAGCTTAGCGCCAGCCATTAATTTGCATCATTTTTCATGATTAAGATGGCGGGTCTTTGAGTGACTTTCATCTTATACTTGGAATATTTGTATCAGAAAACGATGGGATGGCCGGTCTTGTTCGCAGAGGGATTTTGAAAAGGAATTTGACTTAAGGAGACGAAAAAAGTCTTCGACTGTATAACTGTGAATGTGTTGTTGCAATTAGACTGGTAGCCATATTTAAGTAGTCATATCTTCGGGTTTCGCGGTTATCCACGAAATTGAAATATTCATTCGTAGAAGTCGGAGAAACATTATCGAAGTGCAGCAACTCTCAAGGCTCGATAGGGCGTCGGTCCAATTAAAGCAGTGACTACAAGTACCGTTTTGGTAGAAACAGATTAGTTGTTTTTGTCAGAATGATTTTTGAGCAGTTCGACTCGAGATGGCTATGGTGTGGAGGGTTCTAGTACATATTCGCTGGTGGCTGTACTATTGGTGAAGCAGAAAATTTCAATTTTTGGCTAATAGGTTTTCACACAGTACTTCCCGAAAAGAGTGCCACTGTATGATAGTAGAGATCTCGATGAGAGATATAAATGCTCGTTTGAAAATTGCTTCAAACTGACACTGTTCGCATCCAACACTGGAAAAATAACTATTGAACCGACTGCCCAAAATCAGGCAAAAGAAGTGCTCAGCTTCTTGGAAACTCTCTTCTTCTAAGTAGAGGCAATCCATAAACAAAGATACTTTTATGCGAAATACACTCAGTTGCGAACAAATTTGGTTTTCCGATGCTTTAAAAACATCAATAGCGAGAGATTCAGCTAGAGTCCTTGTGAGCCTATCGGAAAAGCAACTTTGTTTGCAAATGAGTGTATTTCGCTGATTTCGTGCAATTTGGTCTCAAGTGAAACATAAGGTTGACGAAAACGCGGAGATTGCGCCTACCTGATAAGCCCCAGGAAGGGTGAAACCGGTCGTGGGCTGTCGAAGAATTTTCAGCAACCTTATCAGTAGTGTATTACGTTTACTTTTATGTTTTTTCTCAAGGCTGGCACCCGTTAGTGGTATGATTACAACTAGCTACGTCTGACCTGATTTAGCTTCTGACTAATTTGGTAATGTAGTGTGCAAACACTGCCCAAGGTTTCTTCTGAGCTGGTTGAAGTACGCACTCTTGAATGATAAGACCCATATATTCTGGTTTTCATTGAACCAGATATGCCATCTCACCTTCAACTAAGCTAAAGAAGAGTAACTTTATTGAAGAGACAGCCTGATGAAGGTGGACGACCTTAATGATTGCTTATAAAGAACTGAAATGCACTATTCTGCAAGGGATAATTACAAATTGCGTATTGTTTTTACAGAGTGTTTTGCACTTTTCGCCAATGTCAATCTTATTCGCTAGCTTGTTCACATAATATGTTGGAAACTCTTTCTTATGGCAGTTCCATTGTACTTGTGTCGTGGTGAGATATTTTTATTTCACTATCACCGAATTCTACGTGAGACCAATTCACATGGTGTTAGCACTGGTTTACACCATTTTCACTATTTGGGTGGTGATGCTCTCCGCTCCACACATTGCTGTCTGCTACTGTGCCTTCCGTCCTTGTACACTGACCTTGTCTTCTTCATAATTCCGAGCGTCCCGATTGGTCTTTTTTGCCGGGTATTTATAGTGTGGGTGTACACAATAAAAATCATTAATTCCCGTTTCAGCTTCAGTAGATTCTCTCTCCATAATTCTTTGTGCACGTAAGTTGGTCAGTACTCGTTGAGGATAGTCCAGTACGGGGACCATTCATATTTTATCTCTGATCGGATTGACTACCATTCATTCTGAGAGGGCAAATTATCTGCTTCCACACTGGCTTATTTAGAACACCACAAACCGAATATTTTTTCCATCTGCAACACGACAAATAGCCGGTCTGAAATAAAGAAAATCACAACAAAAAATCACCTACCCGTGTTCGCAGGACGAAGGATTCCTTCATACGTGTTGGGCTGTCGGAGGTAGAATCGGCCACTTTCTTGGCCATGATTAATGCCTGCCGGTTCCTTCACTTGTAGAAGATAGTAGCCACCAGTGTGGTTTTGGGTACATACGGCATGAATCCGACTATCTATTATCGGTTGTCTGCACACTTCAATTCTTTGAGCAGTGCCAGGTGTCCTGACAGGAAAAGCGAAGGTGACGTCGAATACAAAAGGATTTTCTCGTACGTTGTGAGTACAAAAGAACACGCAGCAAATATTTTCTTTTTCTTTCAAAATCTCACTAAGCCGCGTTTACTTCTGAGTAGTTTTGACAGAAACAGTCTAGAAGAATGCAGAGTAATTAGCAAATAATCACTGCTAAAACATAAAAGCAGTGGGATTTATTAGGTATCGGGAAACAAAAATAGTTAAATCCACAAAGATTTTGGAATTTGTGCACAGCTACGTGTGTTGACATCATAAATCCTGATTTGGGACTTAACCCATTTGATATTCGTCGAAGACAATATCACTGTATGCAGGTTCCTTCAGGCAGGGATCAGCACTAAATGCCAACTGGTGAGATGAAAAGAGATCTGTTCGCCTCTTGAAGTACTAGAAACCCAGCGAATCAGCTGAGGTTCCCGTGTATGTTTACTGCACACAGGATAATTCAAGCAAAGGAAAACAATACAAACTAATGCTAAATTTCACCATGGCAAAGGGTGTGTGGAACTTTATCGAAATCATTAACTTGCAGCTATTTACTAATCTAATCGTTGAAATTAATGAGCAAACTGAACAAACTCAATTACGTCTGAGGTTCTATAGAAAAGCACTAGTTGCACTTTGTGATTATCAGGGCTACGGTTGTTCCCTTAATCCCACTTATCTGATCTTGGTTGATTTTCCGGTCGGAGTCAGAGTTCCTGTTATAATCTTATTTACGAGAGATTTCCCGGGAGATCGCTGCAGTCCTTCATTCGTGTTCTGCAATCCAGTGCAATATGGAAATCACAGACATTGTACCAAACTAAAAAGTCGGGTAAGATTGGTAACGAACTGGACCTGTTTTGATCCAGTGTTCAAGATACTGAATAACGAATTTATCAAGTGAAGAAAGAGAGCGCGAAGCGAAGCGAAAAGTGGAAGGTCTTTGTGCATGTGTACCTAAGACGGCGGGTGACAGGGTCGTGAGCATTTGTCACATGTGAACTAGGGTTTTATTGCAGTTTGGCGAAAGAACATGATTGATTTTGGTGACAGGACGAGCGAACATAGACATTAATCTTATTCTGGCGGACGACGCGTTCATTGCAGCGGTTGGTTCGTTGTTTGTTACTAATGGGGGTTGGAGAACATATGAAGAGTCCCGGTTGAGAACGCAATCGGCGTATCACCGAACATGTTCTAATAATGAGTCAGTCGCAAGAGAACGCAAAACGCATAGCTTCTCACGGTTGACCGCATCTGCCCTTTACAGCTGATATCTTGTAAGCCAAATCTTAGCAGATTCTTCAACAATATACTACAGTCTTTGGAAAAACCACTTAACTTTCTCACCATTCTCCGTCCGTCTGTCCGGTGATCTAGAAGCGATGACTTGTGGAAATGGATGGCGTGGGAGTTGCAATCAACCCCAGAGCTGAATGCGCTTTGCTGGATTGCATCTCAGTGAACAGTCGTTATCGAGCCGTCCGGTTGTCTAGCTCAATAAAGCCCAGTGCTTCTCCACGTATAAAAACTGCCTGTATGTAGTGTCGGCATATGCCACAACGGACTATTGTTCCGAGGCTGAGAAGGACACTTCCTATTGAGAGCTTATTCATCAAGCAAGAAGCACTGACACTGCGATCCTGGCGGATAACATGAGTGCCCAAGTGGGAAGTCACATCTGAGTGGTCGATTCGGAGTCGATATTCGTCCCACGGACAACGGTGGGCGACTCCTCCAGTTGTGTGTTGATCACCAGTTGTTTCTGGCCACTAGGAATTTTCAGCATAAACATTCACATCGCACAACCTGGAGGATATCAAGTGCAAATCAACCGTGGATCCAGTTGGATCACATGGCCATCAACCACCAATGGAGAGCCACAGTCCAAGACTGCCGTTCCTTCTGGGGCCCACAACTTGATTCCCATCTCGCAAATCAGCAAGAAGCATGCCAATTCACCATAGAAAAACTGCCATAGCTCGATAGTATCGATCTGAGCTAGTACAACAACTGTCTACAGTAAACGAACAGTGCATTGGTAGTGAGCACATGGATGAAGCATAGCAAAATGTGAAAAGAGCTATGATAGTGGTGTCTAGCGCTATGTGCCCGCCTTCTCCGATACGACTAAATTACCACTGGATATAATCAAAATTGCTAGCCCCCATTGATGTCAGGAGACATACGAGAAGAAAACGAGTACGACGGCGCACGCAAATCCCTCAGACGCCAAACAATGAAGAGTCTAAGGAAAGACGGAGAGATCTGGTGAAAATCGAAAGCTCGGGCGATAGAGAAGGCTTCTGCTACGCGAAGGAGCGGCGCCCTATATATACGATCGACTGGTCTTAAGAAAGCTGGCCTCCATCAACACAGCCTTTGGAGATGGTGCACAAGGGTTAACGGAATCCTCAGACGGAAGAATAGTTAAAACACAAAATATTCGCACCGAAAGGTGTGAAGACCCTAAGACCGGATCGTCTGTATCCAGTTCTCTTGAAGAGGGTAGAGTATTCTTGGTGAGCCATCTGACAAAGCTTAGTTGTTCACTCGAAAACTACCTTTAACTCTGTGGGCTTTCAGGCATTATGGCAGTGTCTGTGGAGCAAAGGTACCCCCCATAAATTCTTGACCATTCTTAATGCCCTGTACGCCAACTGCCGCTGTCACGCGAAGGTGTAGGGGAAGCTGTCGCCTGAGTTCATCACGTCAAGCGGTATCAAGCAATGCTGACCTCTTTCAACTTTCCTGTTTAACTTCGTCACTGAATTGATTATGAAAGACTCATTACCAGCCTCTAATACTTGTGGATTCGAAATATCCCCAAGGGATTCGTTCACGGGTATCAAATGAACAGACGACATAGCTCTTCTTGGATCTGACACCGTGGTAGTGCAAAGAATACTAAATAGCCTAAATAATTCTGCCTTAAGTTGTGGCATGCGCCCCATACCTACAAAGTGTAAAGTACTACTGCCAGTCTGGGTTTTTTCGAACCCTGAACTCATGCTTACGGATGAGCCGACTGAGGTAGTAGACAAGTTTGTATGCCTGGTCAAATTTATCAATCCAGGTTGTGTAACCAAAGAAGATAGTTCCATCCGAATTGGGAAACCAGAGCAGCATAAGCGTGTTATCGGCTTATTTGCCAAGGGTCGAGTTCACACTGCTCTGCTGAGCTCCGTGTTGTTATGCGAGTCAGAAACCTGGTTGCCACGTGCTGAGGAGGTCAAAATCTTTCAGTGTTCGACTGTCGACGTTTTTGGAGCAATGCGTGAATCTGGTGGGAACATCGAATCACCAATGATGAAATACGTCGAATGTTTATCGGAAGACTTATCGCACCCACGACAGATGAACAGATCGTACTCCATAGGTTGAGCTTTCTGTTCAACGTGCTCCGTATGCCAGCTGACCGACTTTCTCGTATATCCAACCTTGCACAACACCGCCAGTTTTGTAGACGAACCAGTGGATGTAAAGCATTGACTTGGAACCGAAGTAATAAGGCCATTACAAGCAAACTCATCTACGTTGGTCACTTCCTTCTTCCTGGATGGAGATCCCGAGACTGGACACATCAGTTGTTAGAAATATCGTGCCAAGTCGCGCTCTCAATAGCGCTCATGCATACAAACTATTGCCTCCCATCCCAATGTTGTCAATGACAACTCCACTGAGAACTATGTATTTACGCATCAATTATGTCAGTTACCGCCTACACTGCTACATCACCTCCCCGAATGATCGGCGTACGAAACTGTGGCAGCTAGAACCACTGTACGGCAAGTACGTGGTTTTTACCGCTGATATTGATGACGGTGGAAAAATCACTTGCCCAGCATACAGCATTCACAACTTCATGCTCATTCCTAGCATAAAATGCACCAAAAACTTTAGAGGCCTTACCCTTTTAGCTGCCTAAACAATTGTGCACCCACTGGGCAAACCGTGAATGCTCAGCTATTTTGTCTAACTTATTTGTACTGGGACTAGCTTATTCCCGAAGCCGCAGATAATCAACTCTTCAAGTAAGTTTCAAGAACCAGCATTGATCTGACAGATCTACTCAAACCCAGGAAATTTCATGATATTTCGTTCTCAGTGAATACGGACTGGCCAAAATTGCCTACAGGATGGTAGCGAGGTACGTGAAACCGGACTGGAAATATATGAGAACGCGTCACCCTTAAATAATGCTACAAAGCAAAAAAGTGTCAATAATCGATTCGCAATAATTTTTATCAAAAATACCGGTGTGAAGGCACATAAAGGCCAGGAAAATAATTTTGTAAAATCAATAAAATTTAATTACCTCAGTGTTTATAGATTTTATCCAAGCAGTATAGTGATAAACACATTTTCATTAGATCGCATACGACAATAAATATCAACTTGTTTCTTCTGATATTTTGGACTTGAACAAGTGTTGTTTATTTACACAGTAGCACAATAGTGGTTAAGTGACAGGGCAAGGTGTGGTTGGATGGTACACTGTTGTGGACTTACTCCCGAATGTGATACAACTGGACTGAAATCGATTTTGCTGTAAAATCACCAGGAACTTTACACGTTTGATAAAATGCTTCGAACTGCCTTACACCGGCGGGAAGTTCAAATTCAATGTCCGTTGCCCATCGGATTTTATGGAACGATGGTAGACTGTGCACTTTCATGACGTCCACAGGTCGAACTGAGCCACAGCGCTCGACCGGCCTGTCGAGCACTCGAACGGCATACGCCGTACTTAAAGACACTCTGGTGTTCACAGCGTAGACATTGATGAACAGTTTTGCGGATGTGTCTTTTCCAAGTCGAGACAGACTCAGTGCAAGTGCGGGCGGCAATCTGACCTAGATAGAAGAATTGTGAAGCCGATGAACCTTTCTCACACATTCCCAGGATGCACACGATAGTAATATATTGGCGAAGGCTTTGTTGTATGGCATAAAAAACGATCTGTTTAGAGCTTATCGTATGCTATTATCGCCGAGTATTTTTAGCTAATAGGTTAAGCCGTTGGGACAGTTGGTTCATTTCGGCAACAATGTTAACTTTAGCGTAACTTTTCGCAGGATCTGAGTGACTAACAAATGCGGTCCTAGGTTCTTGGAAAACATGATGTTATGGTACAGCTTATTAGTCAGTTCACCAGCGTCAGTGCAGATCGGAACAGAAAACGAAGCCTGAGTGTCCATTTGGAATGACCGTATAAAATTATTCCAGCTAGGATGAAAAAATTGCATGATCGGTCCTTGTCAAATTTAGGCCTTTGAGCGGAAAAATATTTGGACAAAGTGGTCGCTCAACTGACCACAGAATGTTATGATAACCCTATCATCACCATTTCTGCCACGTCATCTTCGTGTTAATTGTTGCTTTATCCGACTCATGAGCACGGAAGGGATGTATGATAACCGCTTATTACGGTGGAAGATTCTGTGAGGCTTCCACGGACCTAGAGAGAAACAGAAATCCACGAAACACATTTTACTTAACTTTCCTTCTTGCTGCATCAGGTTTCTGCGGGGTAAGAACATTCAAAATCTGTAACCTGGTGTGAAACCCGGAATATCCAGAAAACGAGTCCAGTGATCTAAGTGGAGGCGAACTTTTCGAGTCTGATGATGACGTTGTGAATTCGATGCCCTACGTCTACTGACGGGATGAAAAACTTTTGAAATGATAATATATTTCAGAGTCTAAAGAGTTGAATTGACACTTTCACGAACCGCCAGATTTGAAAACGAAGTCACCACTTTCAACTAGATGAAAACCTGGTCGTACAATCCAGCGTCAAGCTTAGAAACTCACTTGCAAAGTTTTATTGGGTAGACACGTGTAAACGAAATTATTAATTGTGCGCGGTCTCAACTGCTCAGTCTTCCCGAAAGACGCTGGGCGATCTATAGTCCCGTATTGTCTCAGAATAGTGGCATTCAGCCGTGCGTATGCTGTACACTGGTAGTAAAGATTCTCTTCAGCGTTGATTGACACGCAATATTGAGGCTGCATATCATCAGACAATGCAGCCGCCCAGCGAATTTTCAAGGTATCACTGAAATAGGAAAAAATCGGCCCGAGTTGAATTCTTAAGAATCGGCGTAAAGGTTTCATTTCTGAATTACTGAGCTCTGCTCACATGTATACGCTAGTCTTTCTCGCATCTGTTTCGTTCCCAGTTCATTAGCCAGTGGATTTGCAAAATCCTCTGAACTCTTTGACTCTAAAATAGTTCACGGGAAATTCCAGGATACAAACATATCACTCTTTCACGAAACCGTACATAGTAATGAACCTATCTAAGTTGGAATTAGCGTTAAGCAAAGGCGACTATTGCTACTACTTTAGCACTTCAGAAACTTCCATTGCTGATGTTGAGATCTCCAATCCTAGGTCGATGACACCAGAGCCGCCAAAATACTGAGGGTGTATTTTGGCTACTCATGAGTAGTCAGAGTTCCTGTAAATTGAATAGATCTTGCCCCACCAGGACTGCAGTGAGGTGGAAGGCTTGTCTCATGGGAATAGAATGAGCATCATTTCAGAGGTACTATGGAGAACGCACCTGACTGCATCAAACATGTAGAGCCGAGTGTTTAATCACCTAATCGCGTAACCGCGTAACCGTAGCCAGTCGGTTTCATAGTACGCAACTTTGTTTCTCACCATCTGTGTGTAAATTTTGAGGTTTATCTCTGATTCAATCAAGAAGAACGCTGGGAAAGTAACCAAAATTTAATACAGAGGGAGAGCTTTGATCAGTTAGGCCTGAATTTTGCTTTTTTCTCCTGTCTCTTTTTGGTATTTCTGCTGCGTACTCCCGTGTTTATTGCAAAGAAATCTTTAGAACTTTGCCCAGGTTAGTCGAGAAATGTACCCTGGTGATGTCCTTAACATATTGCGTCGGTTTGAACAATTACTTTTGGTCCACGGACTATTATTCCATATGGACTTGTACTGTCCATATATGGCACGCCCCGGGATAACCGCACCACACTAAAGCGGAAAATTCCAGAGAATTGAGAAATAGTCCGGGACGCATTCCCATAGTTTTCCGTGGATAAATAAGCAGCTGTTCCAGATAGTTCTCAGCCAGGACGTTTCACTGCATCATAATCCCAGAAGGGATTATTAGGGCATTAAACTCATCCCGTATTCCTATCATTTCAGCCCGTTGGCCTTCAGGTAGAAAGTCAGGCCGGTGGACTGCACTTGCCTTATAAGGCCCAAGAATCCGGCCGTAGACTATCGAGAACGTTTTAGTAACCACATAACATCGGACCGATGTGTCCCTTGTGCAGCACATTCAGGTGAGGAGAGATTCAACTGGGATTCGGTTTGTTCCACGCTTACCACTGACTTGATTTTCTAACGAATGTACTTCACCATTCTGTTACAGCTTGAAATAAAGCCAATAGAAAAGCGGAAACTGTGTCTCTCTGATGAACTTTGAGAAAGATAAAAACTGGATTACAGGAGAGTTTTCGGCAATCCTTTCAGTCGTGTTACCTTAAGATAAAAAAACGCCCTTTAAAAGGTTTCGAACCAGATCGATCAAAGAATTTTCCTAAAAATAACGAACCCGTGTGAACAACCCGTCTTTTCCTTATCAATGCCTACAAGTCGCAAAGGTGACTAGTGGATAGACAGAAGCAAAGCACCATTTTGCCGCATTTCCTACTGAGGATTAAAGTAAAGGTGTGAAAGTATGTCTGCATGAACATAGTTCAGTTCTGAGCACGTATAGAATTGTGACACGGTTGAAATTTACAAGCTATCCTTCTTCCGTTAGATTTTTTGGATCCCGGTACTTTTTTGGTGGAGGCGAATGTAAATCCCAGATTTGAGACATCATTCTGAAAGCAGCAATGCACTGACCTTGAATGAATCCTATCTTTGCGCTGAAGAGAATCAGTTATCGCACACCTTGATGAGCAATCTAGCTTACCTCAGCTTGCAATTCGTCCGTGTCTAATCGACGACTGCGAAATTTTTCCTGACTTATACTGTTGATTCGAAAGGGTTTCAGTTGCATGGACTTTCATTCAAGCAACGTATTTACTCAAAACACAAATATACCCCTAAAAATAGAGAAATGTAATTTTTCATAGAGTCGTTAAAGTTCTAAGGAACTAACTCTATGAAAATTTTCAGAAATTTTGTGATCATTTAAACGATCATCTTAAAACCTTGCCAACATTACAGACCGTGGGTTTGGACACTGATATGCTTTTTCTGAATATGTTGTTTTACCTAAGGTTATCCCAGGAGACGAGATAAGCTGAATTTTCTAAAGTCCACCATCAACATCAGCAACTTACATGTGACACTGACATAAGAACTGTTGAGAAACTGCATTCATTGGCTTACCTGGTCCCATCGACCAAACACACGGAATGTATTTGAGAGTCTGAAAGTTCAGGATAACCGGTGAACGTATGTGTCGGACTTTCTCTGATACTCATACGAACCAAAAAAGCGTCCCCAGGCCTGCCATACAGTTGGACTTCCAAGGCGCTTCCGGAATAACGTCGGGATGTGTAATGAATGCGAGAGCGTTCGAGATTCAGAATTTCTCTCTCATCGTCTGATATGCTCACGTTTGGCAGCTGTGGGTTACCTGGAAACCGCTCTACTGTGATGCTCTGGTTGTATCTTCTTCTTGCTGTTCAAAGGTTACGGGGAATATGCAAATGAAAAACCGGTGACCTGGGGGCAGACCACATGCAGTCAGCTTCACGAAATTACCTCCCGTATCCATCTGAAGACGTTTCCACCATCCAGTTTTAGAGTAGAGGGCCTGTCTCAAATTCCTAATTGCCTGTTTACCACGTTTTACGTTACACAACTGCTAAATCCTGTTTGAGAAGGTTGAGAATATGTGCGACGAAATTCAATAGATCCACAACTGCTTTCACATCATGCGGTTTTTACATCAAAAACTTCATCTTGAGGAAGTTCAGTATAGCTGTACATCATTGGGGTAAACCAGCTCCTACCCTAGGGTACTGAATCAGAACTTGTAATAATTTTTAGCAGAAACGGCCAATAAACTAATTACCGTTGTAAACAACCAACGATCCCAGTGACTTCAGTTGTATCCAAGACATTTGCGAGTCGACCGAACACAACTCGATTCGTTTCCACCTTTTATTTGGAAAGAAGTCGCTTGCTGTTGTGGGACTCTTGGATTATCAAGCAATGTCTGTTGTCCAGTCAGCCAAACAGGTGCTTGAAAATACATGACAGCAAATGTATCATACTATGCATCGCAATACGGTGCTCTACTGTACTGCACCGTACAGTGCAGTGCCATGTGATACAATAGATCTTCTCACTACGCTGTGCTATACTATGCTAAGCTGCACTGTGCTAAGTGCTACCCTAAGTTCAAGCCACGCGAGTGTGTGGCGAAAGTCCACGTGGTGTTTTGCATCTGACTAGTGAACCGTGCACTCATCCGACGAATATATTAGACTTGAAGAGTCAAAGATTCCTTGTCAAAGACACCCTGACTCCTCGTGTATTGTTTCACTTACGACATAGGAAATCAGAATCTACTAGTGAAGGGAACGCTAGGGCTGATGAACACCGTTATAAATTCAACATACATTAGACATTTAGCTCCTGAAACAGTTTTTGAACGCATAGTTGTGATCTGCGACATAATTTTGTCCAACTCTCAGGCACTCATGTTTCTGAACATCAACAAGTTTTTCTTACTGCTCCTGACATTTACGCACCGTACGGCAAAAGCCGATAAGTCAGCAAAATATAGCCAAAAGCTTGTCTCGACTCCAACATTTCTGACTGTTTGTCCAAATTCAGGTGTAGCCTCGTTGATGTTCGTTGTAGTCGGCGAAGCAGTCAAACTGCTTAGAATCAAAATGACGCTTGTACTCCTAATTTTAGAATTTTCGTCAGCTCTTCGGGTCAAATATACTAATTCTGCGCGCTTTCATTTGTTTTTTTTCTGCCAGCATAACATCAAAATAATCCAAGAAAATTAATCTGCTTCACACTTGTTAAGATAGGGTCTCTCATCATATTCCAAACTGATATTAATTCACATGCTCTCAAAAGTTCATATATTCAAGGGGCGCATTTCATTGGCGTTCCCACTGAACTGACGAGCAGCTGTCAAGCAGCAATTATGGCTGCAATCCCCATGCATTATCTAAACTTGGCGGCCAGAGAATCCCAGCCAGCCCATCCATTATGGTCATCGCTGTTGCAATCGTCCAGTTTTTGGTTAAATATCATGATGATTCAGCCGCGTCTGAGACCGTATCGTTTTTCCGGAGAAGGGTACCATCATCATTGAGTCTTGTGGGTGAGAGCGACATATTCCTCGGTCTTCTCAAGTCTTCTTGCACTCACAGCATGAGTCGGACAAAATTCAATATCACCCGACGTATTTTTACCTCGCCATCAAACAGCGGGCTTGTTTCGGTTAGCTGACCTTGTTATTCACCACACGGTCTTTACAAGACGGAATGACAGTTTCCAGCACTCTGGAAACTGTGAATAAAAAGGAAGAAGGCCTTCGCTGCGGAGTTCGACATGACGGCCGATCGCCAGGAGGCTATGAGGCGGTTCAAGACGGCCAGGATGGCACCTGGATGTGACCCGACCGTGTTCTTCGCCAGCCTGCAGCAATCGTTAGATCGGGACTGGACGGAGTATCGCGCTACCAGTTGCTTTCCGACCAGTTCGTCGAAGGTGTGCAGCCGGCGCTTGGTGCCCAGTTGCGGGTGGTGGGAGCAACTGGCCAGTTGAGTGTGGAGGAGCTGGTGCATCTGGCATGGGAACTGGCCGAGGCACCACTGGCCACGTTGCAGTTGCAGGAGAAGAGGGATGGTTCATCAGTGGACGAACTGCAGACCAGAGTGGACTAACTCGCGGAACAGCTTGCAGCCATAAAGACAGAATCGCAGAAGCACGCTCAAACGAGCCGGTGCTACAAGTGTGGCAGGCCTGGCCACTGGAGGAATCAATGTCGTTCTACCCGACCACTTGTAAATAATAAAATTGTTCCAGGCAAAGAATAATCCGCTGGACCGCTCCAAAGTATTTCCAAACAGCTGGTTTATCCTAACGGAGAACATCCCAAGCGAGAGTGATGAAAGCACGGTCATCTCGGCCTTTAAACTTGTGCTGAAGTTTTCTTTTGTGAGCATTTTTGCTTGTGCACATCGACGTGTCGATTGGTCATAAATAATAGCGAGTAGGAAGCCACTGCCAAAACAATCAAACGGCGGTGGCTCCACTACCCGGCTAAGTCTCCAACCTTCGAGAAGTTATTGCGCTGGCCTGATACCTCACATCAGCATCAGATCTGGGACCAAGCTGATAGATAGTAGAATACAAAAAGCCAAAATCGCTTGTTTGGCTCAGCAAACAGCTGGAAACTTCACACAGTTTTCAAAATAGAACAAACACCGACTTACTGCAATTACCTATTTTTAAACTAAATTGTGCGATAACAAGGTGATGGTACGTGACCGTTGTCGTTATCAACTGTTTTATCATTAATTTGTCCAGCAACTAGCTCTCCGCCTGAAAACCTGCAAACGCATCAAAGGAACCTAAAACGAGTATGAAACCCTACTAGCTTGTCAGAGTAAACAACGAGGTGGTAGGTTTTAACCACCCATGTCTTTGCCAAAATGACAGTCAAAATTATGCTCTCTTATAGGACTAAGAAATTGATCCAGAACATACCGGTGTAATTTTCTTGGCTCTAATTTATAATGCTGAAAATATCTACCCGAATCAACTTCTAGTTTTGTGTCCCATCAACTCAGACAAGGCATCCAGATAGCAAAAACAATCTTCGGGCTGCAAACACCGATTGCAACTTCCGATTAGGATGTTATAGTTGAAAGTGTGGAATTTCTATGTGCAGAGTTGATAAATTTCTCTCAAGACGTAATTGCGGAACAATTTTATTTGGTATAACACTATTATTCCATGGGCACCAACACCTGATAATGCCGCTTTATCAAAGGTTTCTCCATTATCACTGAATAGGTATGACCGTAAGTTCTGCTGTAGTAACTGGGGTTGGGATTATCTCTGACACCTTGGGAATCCGAAAAGAATTTCCCAGAGGAGGCAGCAGAAGCCACAGACTTTTTAGACTGTAATAAGATAATCCAAACGTCGACGCTACAGTCTCCATTCCTTCAAGCCATAATTCAGGTCTGAACATTCGTTCGGATAAGTTCCACATTTGAACTAGAAACCCCACCAACAACCCCACTAAACGACAGATTACGTGCGAGAATGAAACTTATCCAGTGGGTATCTACCCGACCTTGTAGCCGAAAAGTTTTTGTTAGGCATTTTAAGGTCTCCGAAGATTTTAGCGGAACATTGGTCTTCTGACGTTGATCGGCCAAATTTTCAGCTGCCCCTAGGTGGGACCAAAACCGATCGCATCTTTTTTCGATTTCTATGCATACAATATCATATAGAAAGTGTTCCTTTGTCCAAAAACAAGTAAATTCAATTTTAACCAAAAGCCTGTTTAACTTTTGACATAGGTCAATTTCTGCTCCAAGCCGACAAACGGCGCTTTCAATGCCATTCGACTGTCTAATTTATCCTACAACTTATCTGACGATTGTTGACCTTCAGTTTATCATGCTGGTGGCGATAAAGCTCAACTCTAACAGTCACATACTGTCTTTAAGATTCTACAGTGAACTCATAAAGTGTTCCCTGGTTACTGGACGCATCGCACAGATGAACTCGCGCCAGAAAAGTGGCCTTTTGGCTTCTTCTACGCCTTGTTTTGTGTGACTCTCACTAACTTAATGCTTTCGCATGGAAGCCCTTGAAAATGACGTTATCCATATTGCCTCAAGGGATGCCCAAGGCATTTCATATAATTTCCTGAGCGAATACTGAAAATCAAGTAAAGTTTGCAAAAACTCAACAATACATCGTTCCTGCTTCATTAGAATACGCATAGAGGTGATCTTACACAACCAGAAGCAACTTGGATTAGCTATTTCGTGTGGAAATCATTTGTAGTGGGCAACATTAAATAAAAACAAGTATACTTTGTGTCAGTTATTACACGTAATTCAACTTAGCCAAACGTAGACTTAGGTGTCCCGTAATTCCAGCAATTAGGGTTTTCATTTTTGTCTAAGATCCACACGGAAACCAATTAAATTGTTTATACGCCAGCTCGGGATTTCTAGCTGGTGTACTTTCCTTAATAGGTACCTATTAACCTATAGTTTTTTATCGAAATTAAGCAAGCAAAACGGTGGCAACGATGTCACTAAAGTGCAAAAGGATACCTCTCAAGAAAATCGGAAGAAATTAGGTGTGAATGTCGAGAACATATGAGATGTGTGGGATGCGCGTGCATTAAATTGGACCGTTCGTGTCCTGATGGTATCAGAACATGTACCACGCGCTTAATGTTACATCTATTTAGGTTCAAGAGGGTGTTTGTGGCAAATTCCAGGCGATTTGACTACAATGACGGGCATTTCCGACTACAGGTGTCCCATTATAAAGTACAGACTGAGCAGCGTAGTGGAAACACAATCCAAATGTAAGAATATCCCATGGTAATAATCCTTAAGTGTAAAGTCCAGGTTTATAAGTATGATGGAAATGTGGTCAATAAGTGAATGGAATGCTGGACTGTGGTAACCGCTAGTAAAATTACATAGACTGTCTGATGGCTGAACTACATCCATCCATCCATAAATTTATTCAACTATTTTGTGAGGAATTATCGTCCAACCATGGAAATCATATATCCGGGCACTCGTACTTCATACTAGCCAAAATTGCCAACTGCCATAACCCGGTGTTAACGAAACACTGATCGTTATATCTTCTTGTGCAGTCTTCCACTTTGAGTGCCGTACAATAGTGGAGGTTTGTGATTCGTTAAACAGTCCGGGCGAGTTTATCAAGTCATCATATCGGTGCGACATTTGAATGTTCATTCTACACAAGCTGATACCCTTGGTATGAAACTCAGCTGGGCAGCCAGTTCTTACATTTTCCACCCTTCAAGTTTCCAGTATATATCCAGACTATCGAATTCAGCTATTGAGATTGATAGCTTGGAAAAGCTTTCAATCGCAGTATAAGACTGCGATTATTGTTTTTCAACCAGCATAGGCGACTTCGGATGTGATTTTGCTGGAAAAAGTCACTTGTCTTGCTGCGAATCATTTGCTGTTTGCATGCGGCTTCGAAATTACTTTGATAATAATCTTCCCCGATGATTAAACGTGAGTCCAATTTTCTGGGGGCCTAAATTGTCAACATCTCACGACTCACACCATACGCATCCAGTATTTCCGTTTGTCACACACTCCCACGATAGAAATGGATGCCACAATATTACAAGGCTTTAATCGGTAGTATGAGCTACTATTTAAAAGTTCTCTCGACAGATTATTTTCCACTCTTATACTTTCCATAAATCCATGAGCTCACAGCATTCATATTTTGTACGCTGTATAGGACTGCATTGGCGGTAGGATCATGTTGCCATCTGTATGCAATGGCCATAGGTTGCACATCCGTATACTTGGACGAGGTGATGGGTCATGGTGTCAGTTTTATCTTCTATGCTGTATATCCCTGTTGAGGGGTAACTTATCTTGGTTCGCTTGGCGCACGGTGGTCTGTGTTGAAGTTCTCGCATCGGTATTTTCGCTCCAGTGGGGAAAAAAGCAGATTTGAGTTGAGCGGAAAGAAGATACTAATCAGTGATATACACTCATTTGCAAACAACTTTGATTTTGCGAGGGACTCACCTGGAACCCAGCTGAATCTCCCGTTTGTGATGTTTTCAGGCAACTGAATGTGCTGCACCAGGCCGCCTCATGTTTCAGTTGCTACGATATTCGAGATATCACGATACATGTTTATTCGTAATGCACTACTCATAATGTTGCCGAAAATTTTTCGACAGTCCACGACCGGCTTTGCCCTTCTTGGGGCCTGGTGCAGCACATTCAGTTGCCTGGAAACATCACAAACGGGAGATTCAGCTGGGTTCCAGGTGAGTCTCTCGCAAAACCAACTTTGTCTGCAAATGAGTGCATTTCGCTAATTTCGTCCAATTTGGGTTCAAGTAGAACATAAGGTTGACGGAAACTCGAGGACTGCGCCTAGCTGATGAACCCCAAGAAGGGCGAAACCGGTCTTGGGCTGTCGAAGAATTTTCAACAACCTTATGAGTAGTGCATTAGGATACCAATCTTTTTAGGCTATCTCAAGGAAGCAAGCTGAGGGAATTAATCTATACTAACTGTAGAAAAAAAGCTCGATGGAAGGAATAAAAAACTGTTGCGTGCGTGGGAAAGAAAAGATAATTGTTCATGCAACTGAACCATAAGAACACAAAACCAGGAAATATGTCTACCCAGCAGGAAGGTCGCCGTTAGATAAAGATTGCCCAACAATCTTTCGGTCAGCCTGTCGTACAGACTGAAGTAACAACTTCACAACCCCCGTCAATTGTCTTACGTGACTTACAATCCTGAGAAATCCGTGGTAATTGTGCACCTCCAAGAGCTATGTGATCCAAAAATTCAACAGGTTAACCTTCCGAAATGCTGCGTTATTTTACAAAATCAAATAAATCCGCTTAACGCTTGAAGTCAAAAAACGTGCTTCTACTCCCGTTAGAAAATTGCAATCCCATTTGCAATCATTTTGGTGAGAAAAAGCTTTAATTTCAGGCCACCCACTTTGCAAAAATATTCCTGACTCCTGGGTAGTTTTAAATTGTGAAATTAACACGTGATCAGTGTACTTTCATTTGGATAACACTGAAGCAACTAAGTCACAGTAGGATTAAAAGTGTAGACAAAAATATTGACCAAACAAGAGCATTTCGGTTCTATAAGCAACGGAGTATGCGACGAATTCTTGTAGGTCATTCCATGGAGTCTCAGAAGGCCTACTGTTTGAAACATCTGGTTCAGACGACGGGGCTAAAATCCCCTCTTTTGTTCCTCCTGACTAACCAGTTTTGTTTAACATGCTCGAATTAATTGAAGCAGGACTAACAGTAAGATGACATGAAGTTGAATTGAAGTTGTCGAGAACTGGTGAGGTAGCTCAAAGAGATTTGACGCAAAACCTCAACATAGATTTAGTCCATCCAAATTTCCATCAAAAACCTTGATTATGGCAACATCAAAAATGCCGAACAGCTGTGTTAAAAATAGGTCATCGAAATATTGTACTCCTAGAAACAACTCGGCATTAGTAAGAAAATTGCTGTGCAAACTTAGGCAGGAAGGTGAAGAAACTAAGACGTTTGTGCAGAAACTTACTGTCAAACGGAATCTCATAATTTAAGCAGCGTGTGTGGGCGAAAAATTAAATTAGGATCCATCATATTGTTACAATGCAGATTGCATGTCCCAATCTGTGCGATGTTATCGCATTTCAGCTAAAATATACCAAATTTTCATGTTCAGAAAAGAAGTCCTGGTTCACTATAAGGTACAAAAGGAGCGTAATCTTTGTAGAAGTTTTCACTCTCCTGAAAGGCACTGGAAATAAAGTGCGGAAGCTTCTTTGTCGCACTTGCAGTTTCCTAAACAAGTTCCAATTGGGAGTCATACATTACGTCAGTTTCGCACTAATCTACACCCCTAATGCTTTTCAGCGTTTCCAACCTCTGGACATCCCGAAGAACCAGCATAATTGAATTGTTTCGAACAGTTTCTTACAACTTCCATCGATCTAATGCGACCAACACTGCCTAGACTGGTTTGGCAGTAAGACGTTCACTAGTTCGGGGGAAACCATTTGACCCTATGTGTTTCCAAGATAAGGCTAGCTCTGACTCGTGTTTCTAATTCAGTGTGATGAATTGCTAAACGAAATGTGAGCAATCGGTGCCTTCAGTTGTCCTTATAAACACAAAATCTGAATTATGTGCGTTTAAACGAAGTGGTAAATCAAGACCAGAAATAAATGACACACATTTATGGCTCATGGACAAAACTTGGTGGATTTCCTCGCACTTTGTATGAGCTTCCCCTATCCCAGGGCACTGTCAACCAAGGGAGTAATACGACGGAATAGTACTAATCGCCAACTGTCTAAATGAGGAACAATAATACAATGATCTACACAAATTTTCCTCGGGAAATGCCCTCTAAAACAAATGCCGGCAAATCAAAACTAAGCTCATACACACACTTGGGAATTTTTGCTAAAGCTTAGCGTATACATGATGTGGCGGTACAATTTATGTTCGGCTAATGAGCCACAATAATGTTTCCACCATGAGTTTCTCGTTAGAAAAAAGACAGAAACAGTAAGTAACTCACCAGAGCTCGTGGAATTGAGAACCAGTGCATATCGGTTGTTCGTCTTGAGATTTACCCGGGACGCCCTTGTAGTTGTAAACTGAATGCGATCCAGTCGATTTGTACATGGCGTTATAGTCAACCAAAATCGGGGTTTCGCAATAACGTAGCGTAGCCTGTTAGGAATTCGAGAAAATCGATATCACATTTGTGAGAAAACTCACATTGAATCACTGAGCTTCAAAAATTCCGTAAACGGCTTTTCAGAATAACCGACATTAGGGTTGAGTTAATTCTAGTAAAAGACGGGCACAGAATTTGGTACAGTCAACGAGAGTACCGTACGCGCCAGCTAGGTCAGGTGACAGTAAACGAATGAGATGCAATCAGAACCAGAAAAACTGAGGTTTGCATATTCCAACTATTTTGACTAGTGCAGGAAGCCATCTAGCAGGCACCCAGTGAAAACGATTGTGTCGTTTAACACCACCCAAATGAATATATTGTACTTTGAAATTTTCCCTCCGGTATTCCACTAGGACCAATAAAAATAGTAGCTTACATTACGCGTCTAAATGAATTTCGACAGCGAAATATCGTTTAAAGCAGCCCACGTCTAACTGATGAGTATTCTGCTGTCGGACGTGAATTGACGGGAAACCTTTTTAAACTGAATCTGAGTATCATTGACAACAAATAGTCAGGAACAAGTACATTAGAACAAGCATTTTGCTCTTGAGATCGACATCTTTGAGACTACGAGGATGCTCTGGGTGGTAAAAAAGGCTGCAGAGCTCAAATTTCAGAACATGGTCAACCTGAGCGAGCACTACAATTACCTCAAGGCCCAACTTGATATAATTTTTGTGAACAGTTAACCAGGGGAACATCTTCAATTGTTCAGATTTAATAAGAGCACAGAGTTTTAATGAATCGAATCTCTTTTCAAAGTAACAACTCTCGTTGCCAGGTAACCGTGGTTCATTTATGGTTCGGTTCATGGTTGTTGTTCAGATAATTTGTCACGTTTGTTCCTGTAGTATGCAAAACACTAACTGGACAACATCTGCTAAATGACCTTGTTGGAATACCACTGTGAACCTTGTTAAGATATCTACACCGAATTCCTAGATTACTTAGTGGCAAACTTCGCAAGTAACGAAAACTGTAAAGTGTACTACAGTGAACCACAGGTTTTTGTTATTTCCTCCTAAACCGATCAATTTTCCGGTAAGTGCTAAACATGCTGCTTGAATAATTTGATAAAATTCAGACTACTTAAAGGTGAATGGACAATTTTAGCAGCTTTGTCCCCAGTACTCTTCAACAAGGACCAATTTCATAATTACCGACAAACACCAACATTTTTTGGTATTACAAACTAGGATGCCCTGATGATGTGACTGACCCTGTTGGGTTATTTCAAGCTACTGACCGATTGTCTAAGTTGCGGCAAATTAGGAGGTGCATGTTGGAAGATGGACCCAACCCTGGTCCTGGCCAACTCTAAAGAGAGACATCAAGTCAATTTTTTTAAAGGAAGCTTCAGCAATGTTGCTGATGATACAGCCGAATAACTCCGGTCTTTAAGAGGCGCAGGCATTTTCACAAATGCGCCCAACGGAAAGAACTTTACAGAACACTCATTTACCCGTGTCATGCTGCTCGAGATATCTAATGAAAGAGTGGCAAAATCGACGGAGATAATAAAACAGCTCAAACTTTTAGTTCCTGTTTCCGGCATGGCATGAGTCAGTCGTGATCATCTCGGAATGTTTTTTTTTCAATCGCAGGACACCGACAAGTTTGGTGACAACAAGTTGCACAACCAACCGCAGCTAGTAAAAAGATTGTCCAGCAGGGTTCAAGCGTCCGTGGCACCACCTGACTGGGAAGTCTTGATAGGCGGGTCAATAGATAAACACAACCAGGAAAGCTACCGGGATATCTTTCGAGGCGTCGGGCGAACCAACCACATCGCTCAGGAGTGAACACGTTCGCCTGTTCATGCATGAAATTCCGAATGTGCTCAGCGTGGGTTGGTGGATCAGTGCTGACACGCCCCCCCCTCGCATATCACATGTTCAAAGTTTAGCCCCCCCAACCATCAAGGATATACACCTCCACTGAGTTGTAATGAGGGCGAAACCCGAGTCTGGTGCTTCCCTCATGTGATTTGGGCTTACCAGGATAATTGCACCACGAAAGGAGGACGACTGTTCAAATGAGAGTGGTGTGAACGTGAATTCTTGAGTATCTATAACTTGGTAGTCAATGGCCAGAATAAAAATCCTTAGTTTCTGATCTGGACCAGTATCTGTGGGGAAATAAGATTTTTTTCCTTTGAAGCCTACTCTGTGATGATCTATGTGTACTCGGAATGGACTAGGGTCTTTTCCTTCTTCAGTGGAACAAAGCGTTACGTAAGCTGACTAGTTCTAGGAGGTCTAACTCCTTGTTTCCGCAAATTTGAGGAAACGACGGCCATAGCAATTCAATGACGTCGTCCAACTTAGCTGTAACTCTGTGCAGTCACTTTGCCCAAATGTAAGCTGTTGCATCTTTTGCGTGGATCGTAGCAGAGAGAACATGCAGCTTATAAATGCATGGGCACATGCAAACATTCAGCGTTCGATAAAAGCAGGGTAAAATCAGGCTGTGCGCCTTAAACTTACAACTCTGTATCCATTCAGGGGATCAAGTAGGTTCAGTCTTTATTATTCCGGTTGGTTGAAGATGCCGACAATCCAGCTTAGTCTTGCCAAATTTGGGATCCCGGATATGCAGCTAAGCAGCATGCATGACTGCGGTATGAAAATCAATCGACCCACATCCGGATAGGTTCTGAACTTGGAGGACCATAGTCATAGTGACTCATAGGTCAAATTTCGTGCACTAGTGAATTTGTGCTTAACATTAAACCGCAAACAAGGTTCACAGTCTGACGAGAGAGAATCTGGAACCTATGGAAGAACCCTGGTGTGGTTGAGGACCAAAGCGTACAATAAAAGGGCATAGCAAGTCCTGATAAAAGGAAGAATCCGACCAGCTGCGATTCAGCAGTTTTAGCTACATCATGGTTCTTTGTTGGACTCTGTAATGTAAAGTGATCAGTACAGAGTGTGCTGTTCAATAAGTCATTTGAAATTGCTATTAGTCTGAGTTCTGGAACCATCTGTGGATAGGTTCAACAGGGCGTGCCCCAACGTATCCGGGTGCATCCGGATCTGCAAATAAAAGCAATGAGATTTCGTGGCTTGATATGTTGAATTTTTCCTGAGTATATTTGATGTGCGTTTGCTTGGATTAGTCGAAATCATCATCATGACACATGCGCCTGTTTTAGTGAGATGTTCAGAGGACTTATGTCTATAGTCCAGATGATGAACAAAGTTCATCCAATGGAACGTCTAAGGAAGGTCCTCATGACAAAATTCAAAATCTCATTGTGCGATATTGAGTGCAAAGTAAAAGAAAATGAAAACACTTCTTCCTCATGAGTGCTGATGCCACTCACTTGTTACACAGATTAAACGCTATATCAAGGGCTGCGTACACACATTTGGCATCTCACTGGCGCAAGCCTTCTGAGCTACAGTTTAGAACTATTGCAGTCAATCGGATCGGACCTGACGGAGATCAGACTATGTGGCGCCGTAAATTTACGCTTTTTAACTAGACAGTGCACGTGCGGTGAACCATTTATTATCAGTCGTTGCAATACACGTTTGTCAATTCTCATTGGGTACTGCTGATTCAACCAACCTGGTTCTTCTCTTTTAAACAGTCATCTTGGTGAATCCAATGGAGATATTGGTTTATTCGAGGACAGCCGTCAAGCAACAAAATCATCTGGTTCCGTGGTAGGTCATTTATGGTCACCAAATTCAAAGCTTTTCTTAGGTGAAGTTCATAAGTGGACTTTTAACGGTAACGTACCTTGGATGATGGATCGTAAATCCTTATGAACTGGTCGTCTGTCGTATGGGACAGTTTGATTGGATTTCTACTCATCGGGCCATACTACATGTAACTGCTACCTACTGGATTCGCAGTGCACCAGAGCATGCTTCAGTAGATCGCTCGCACCTGTTTTTAGGTTCCTTTGCCCCAAGCCAATAAAATGTACTTTGACACATAAGATCATACCAGACGCAGTAGAAGCAAAGCCTATTCATCGACAGTTTTGGATGTCAGACCGTCTTTGCCCTACCCTTGAAATCAATGTTGGAACTGGAGTTTGTTAAATTATAAGGTCAAAACACAGCGTAGTGGAATAGGTTGTTGTAATCCGACGTTTCGATTGCCGTGGGCGACCTTTCTCAAGAATTTCTACAATCGATTGAATACAAGTCAAATGCAGCGACATTTGGGTCCACTACCGTGTCTTCTGATTGGTGCATCCCTGTGATAAGTCGGCTGTCAGATTGGGTCAGCGTGTGTGTGTGTGATTGTGTGTGCACTCTGATTAGAATGTGCTTCCGTTTTTTGTTGTGTTGGCTGTGATGCCCTTACTTTTGAGATCCTTGCTTGATATCTGGTCACTATGCATGCTAAGGTGTGCAGTGAGTCCAGTGTTGGGACTGCTGCTGAAGGTGACCCATAAGTGTTGAGTACGCTGAGTCTATCTCCACCAAAAAAGGTAAGTTAACGGCTACAATTTCCCAGAGAACGGGTGATCGCAATCGATAATTTGGAACCTCCAGGCTTTAAATAGGAAAAACTAAGGCCTATCCATATTTAATAAGGCCTCTCACTAGCTCAATTAGACGTCCGTGCTACGTAGAACTCTTAGATAACCAAGGTCAGCCTATAACACTGCCCATAAAATCAACGATTTTTTCTTTTTATGTTTGCCAAAGCCAATCGATTAAGTGTATTTTACGGTTCGGTGTCTGCTTACGATTTGATATCAAATAGACTAGCTAACTAAGGATGGGGAACTGTGAAGATTTGCCGAGCACCATAGGCTAGAATGAGCCAGATCCACAGGCTAGACTGATAGACTATAACCTTCTCTCAGTAAATTTTATAAACAGCCAGAGATCTGTTCAGACCGCCGGGGAAATATGTGACCCAATTCCATTCTTATATTTTTGGGAATAATACAAATGGTGTACTTCTGACGAAAATGAAGTTGTAAAACAGACCGAACCACACTCAGAATAGTCATAAAGTCGGCTGAGAGTAATCGTATTAGAAAAACTTTAAATCGTGAATCTTTTTGATATAACAGATTGTCTACTTTTCATTAAGGAAACTACTCACAAGTTTGCTGAAAACTCTTCGACAGTGAACGACGGGTTTCGTCCTTCTTGGGTCTCATCAGGGAGGTGCTATCCCCGAATTCCCGTCAAACTTGACCCTAACCAAATTGATTTACAAATGAATGTATTTGTCGAAGACTGCCTACTGCTTCCATACCCTTGATGAGTGGAAAGTTCCGTTTTTAACGCACAGGAGATCATTTCCTGTTCGACCGTGACTGCGATGTTGATGCATTCATGAAGATGGACGAGGTTGATAATAAACCGCCTACAAACCATTCTACCAGTTACCTAACCCCGGAAGTTCTAGACCATTGTAGTTCTCATTTCAAACTGCACGAGTACCTTTCAGCTTTGGTTGATTAGCCAACTGGCCCCTCCACAGCGAGACCCTCAGTAGGAGGTCTATTTTTGAGGTCTTGCACTGGGATTGGAATGTCCTAATTTTACATCCAGTGACCTTGTTTTCAGCAGACATTGTTTGCACTAATCGTTTGATCACTAATGCTGATACTGAAATCTCCATCTTCATGTGCCTCCACACCTTACAGAGATAATAGAGATGGTTGAGGGTTACTTCTGTTAAGATCTGAAACGAGACATTTGCACACCTGGTTTTCCTCGATATCTCAACAGCAGATTACTAAAAACTTTTTTGTTTTGGGGGTCATAGGATGGGCAATATCCGCCTTAAAACGCTTCTTCAGTGGTTAAACCACAAAGTGTAAGACATGAGGAAAGTGCCTACGCCGGAAACGGGGCGAGCATACTATTGTTAAAAACCTGAACATAGGCTGAAATTTGTTCGCGAAAATGGGGTATTCACTGTTGTTTCTTTACTGCGAAAAATTAACCACGACATGGGCTAAGAATTGCGCGTTGCCAAACAAATACGGCAGGTTTTCTGGTAAGGTCAGCATTCCGCCACGTGTTGTTACTGGTCCTAGCAGCAAACTCTGAGGTCATTGTATCGATTTTTTGTCAGTCCGTTTGCTGTGGTGCCTGTAACTGCAGTGACGCTGTTCAAACTGTTATCCAGCTTGTCGACCATTCGTTTTGGTACATTTTTAACCTTCTAATATTTCTTACACAAACGAGAGGCCGTGACCTCATAGCAGTCTGCAAGACAACAATTGGTTCAAAACTTTCTCACTTGTTTTACGTGTAACATCCCGTCGATAGTCGTAATAACGCCATCGTTGATTACAACATCAGTTTTGTTTTGGGAAGTTTTCAGGTAACATGATCCAGTCTAAAAGTAGCACGACGGGGAGGTATGTTTACAATTCACTGATGCCAAAGTCTCCGGTATAAACAACCGTGTCGTTTGTCCACCTTGTTAGGTAAGAATGGTCTGGTCATTATTAGGGTTCTGGGATCCATCGGCTATCTTCCAAGAGGAGCTTGATAAGTGAGTGTGTTTCCTGAGTTCCTACTCCAACTGTGTCATTTTTCATCGCGTTCAGTATCTGATGTATGTGTTTTCAAAACTAACACTCATGCAAAGAATGAGATAATTTACACATGCAATTGGTTATACACTATATACACGTACAGGATCAGGCACGCCTCCCTGAGGTACGCTTAGTGACATTTCAAAAGAAATTCCGTCCCCTAAATAAATCCAGAGTAGGCCGAAAACCTAGACACACCGGACAGCTGTTTCACCCTCATCGAGAATCATCATTATGGTTCATTGCACGAAATTCAATGAAGTTTTGGACCCACGGCCTTCCGGCTAGTAGTTTGAACACCTAACCTTCCGGGTTAAGAGCGGCTAATCAACAGCGTGATTAGCTCGCGCTTAAACAGGATATGGCGCCGCTCATCCTTCAGTTAGGAAAACCGCATCACTTGCTCACGTATTGTCTGGCTTCTCGAGTGACTACTCACCAGATCGAAGTTTCACTCGTCTTTTGGAGTTATTCTTCCTTCGAGCTACTCAGTAACATTTTGAAAATATCCAAGTTTTCCAGCGGCGTAAAGTACACCGTGGTGATTGTGTGTACCAGCCGTTTTGTCGGTAGTCATCCAATGTTTGTGTCCCAACTGGGCAGGTGCACTTCAAGTGGGATAAGATGTTTTACCACTCTTTTCATTTAATGTCATTTCGATCGAGACTTCTTGCGCTTCCAGTTTAATGGATCATCTGTAGTCCGTCATCAAACTGATAAAGGATTCTTTCGGAATACAATCAGAGCTCAAGGGTGTGTAGATTTACGATCAGTTTAATTTTCCAATCTGCAGCATTCGTTTTGATTTCCGTGCGCCACTTAACCTTTCCAGACAATCGGAGCTCAAGGATGTGTAGATTTACGATCAATTTAATTTTCCAATCTGCAACATTCGTCTTGATTTCCGTGCGCCACTTAACCTTTCCATTCACAATAGCTGTCACGTGAGCCTCTCTTCGTGTGTACGATCAGAAATCTTCATGACTTCTGCTAAGACACCCAGAATACATACGGAACACAAATTTGCACACGGTGAGGTAAGACAAACCTTGAACGTACGCCGTCAGACCCGCATAAAAGGACATTATTTGTGTGCTTGTCTGTCAACGTACACATAATATGAAAGGATGTTATAGCCGAGTCACACTACCTGTATTGGGAACGTAACACGTATGTCGAATAAGGGAGAAAGAACTAGAATGTAAGTTGCATCAAAAACCGACACAAGCGTACAGCGGCACATTTGTGTCTGATATTCTAAGCAGCCTAATCGGGCCTTGTTCCACACGGTTTTCATCACTTATTTGATGACGCCTGCTGCTAGCTCACGCTTCAAAATAAATCGGGAATCCTTTTAGGAATTGAACAAATACTGTGATCAAATCGTTTTCCCCAGTGTATGGAGAAAAACGCTTCGAGAATTTCACCGGCTATTTTGGTGATTACCTTAACCAAGGTTTGGAACGATAATCAGGGCCATGCAGATTTGCTATCGTGTCTCTGGCTTCGGTGAAATTAGCTGCCGGTCTAGTCTTCCACAGCTGACTTTGATCAGCAGCACTGAATACCGATTGTGATATTCCGCAGATTTTGAATAAGGCGTTTGTGAAAAAAAAACGGATTCTAAGTCAAGACTGTATTTGTTGTGGATATAGGGCTAGATGGTAAGGTTTGATCAATTTACCTCCATAGTTGTGGCGATGTAGCGAGAGAAGACACCTGTATTGCACACCCTCTGAGAGGTCCGCAGCTGTTCCGTCTAGTCAGCGTCTGTTGTAGAGGAGTTTCGCAGCGGTAGCAGATCGACCTAACTGATTTACCTTAATTTTCTTTGAATGGATAATCGAGGCCAAGACGTTGGCGTTCCCACATGAATCGATTCGCTTTTGTTTGACTTATCGCCTGCTGTAGATCGTCCATAATTAAACGTTCACAAAGCATTCTACTAGATAAACGTTTGATGGGAAACCTCTTTACCAGCACCCACACCCAGTATTCGGCGCTTATCTGCATCAGAAGGCATTCTATTCCACACTTAAGGCGAGCAGTCTAACTGAACCTCAACTCGTGGCGTCTGAGAAACTTATTGAATTGCAAGATGATCAGTGCAGATACAGATGAAGATCAACCCGGTATTTCTGGGTTTACCTGTGTACCATAGCCCAACACTCTGAAACAGACCCGAACTAATAGCTGTTTGGGTGCGTTCGTTCAGTTGTAGGACCCCTTCGGTGCCTAACTGGCATGCCACCAGAAGGAGGCCTGAGGGCTAGGATACTGCCAGAGTGCCGAAGCTTAGACAGGGGAAGTCAAGAGGCAGGGGTCGGGTTCAAAACATAGACCTTCCGGTCAGTAAATTCGCGCTCTAACCACTGAGCTATCTCGCATTTATTGCTGTTTCTGTGTTCGCAGAACCATTAGTTGACTTGCAAAAGTTTCACTTTCAATCAAAGAGGCATTCTTCGTGCAGAGCTTGATAAAATGTGTTCATCTCAGTGCTCCTGTCTAGTCGAATTTCATAAGAAAATTCAACGCATGAACTAGAAGTCATCCCAATGTATATCTTTCCTCTTGGTATTTGTTGCTATTGACCTAGTGACAGTGATATAGAGAATCTTCGCCAATCCTGGTATGGCTCAAGTGGTAAGAGCGCGAATTTACTAACCGGAAGGTCCGTGGTTCGAACCCGACCTGTGCCTCTCGATTTCCCCTGTCTAGGCTTGGGCAACCTGGCAGTAGCCCAGACCTCGTGCTTCCTTCGGGTAGCACGGCAGCTAGGCACCGGAAGAATGTTACAGCTGAACGACTGTCTGACCACGATTGTCAATGGAAAGGAAATATGCAATGAACTGTTTTTCACATTCCGTTATAAAATTCGTAAATAGCATCCGGAGGAAGCGAAGCAATAGGAAAAGCTTGTCCTCCATACTCAGTGGATGGGGAGCTTGTTGAAGTTTCAAAGTACGCCTTTGCTATTTATCTCGGTGACTGAGTTGAATGGCTTGTACCTAATCAAGTGCGCAGGTACTAGTACAGTGCAAAACATTGTGGTCGCTTGGACTCTCACAGCAAAATATGCTTTGAAAAATCACACGCTCGAATGATAAGTTGCAGATATGAAGCTTTCCTACGGAGGAAATGATGGTTGGTTCTGTTGGATACACTCGCGATATACCTCAACTACACGCTTCAAAATCTCTCTGTTTCGGGATATGTTCCCTCTCTAACGCGCACTCGAAGTCCATTCGGTGAAACAGAAGGCATCTCTATGAACAATACTCTTCGAAGGCCCCTAAAATGATGCAACTGACAGCATGTATCCAGAGACGAACCCCCTTACCAAGCAAAGATCACTTTTGGAAGGGACCATTTTCAGGAAATTCCACCAAACAGCGAACACATCATCGAGGAGAACATCGATACCTGGGTATACTCATTAGGTTATAGTTGTTTTAAACAATTTTGACAACAGTTTGAAGACAACCTTTATTGTTGAGCTCATGTGTCTAACCTCAGGTGATCTACAGTCGCCTTGGAATGCCAGATTTTGAAGACTAGATAATACGACAGCTCCAGAATATAAATCCACATGATACTTGGTAACTTAAACTGTGAGAATACTAATATGATTGCCTGTGGGGTTAAAAACGGAAACGAAACTGGTAGTGACTGGTTGCTTTTGATCATGCGGAATGTCAGGCGAGCTATGCTACCAATCAAACGGAAATGGCTTGGAGAATATGGCAGGCTGACACTAAACGTTTCTCGGAGTTGGTTCACGGCGCCATGTGTACGAGAAATTGTACTACAATGGCTCTAGACGGCTTATGGAAGCAGTTAAAAATGAAAACAGAAACATATGGGGTTAGAGTAGTGAGAACTAATAGGGAACCGGAAGTTTATATTCACCTGGAGATGTTTTGCTCTCAAATGTGAGACAGCTGACAATTTCTTAGCGGACTCAAACCAGATTGTTAGCACGTTAAGCAGAAATGACAGGCACGCCTAGCCTTATTTCCAAATCCAACAACACGTGGTCTATGCTTGGCCCGCAGAGATAACATTTCTATGGGTTTGTGGGTTCACATTACCTTTTGATAAATGTCGCTTTTGAGGTCATATCAATTTCTTCGGTCTACATACGTACCCGACGACAATCCGAACGCCCGACATCGATTTTACTAAACTAACATTGTAAGTGTTTTGGACAAGGAAAACGTAGACAGTTGGCGCTGAAATGTCATAAATCAGACAACCACTTTAGGAGAGAAGCTAACTAGTCTAGACAGAACCATGATGTTAACCTCAGCGATACCTGCACTGTATCAAGTATTATGTGCCATGTTTACTTGAGTAATAAAACATAAGTGATCAAATCATCATGATTATATCATGTATATTGGTGGAATCACTCACAATGGGAACCTTTGGCCATGCATTTTACAGCCACCGGTTATGATATGAAGTAAAGATAACAATAATAATAATAACAACAATAACACTTTCTATGTTGTTGACGGAAATACATACAATACTTACTAATGCGCACATACTACTCCGATTAATTGTAAGTAGGTGCGTTTGCATCTCCACATTGAGAGCTAGCCGCCCGGCTATATGTTAGAATCGTCGAGGATTGCCTACTAGGTAGATTGTCTTTCGTAATGTAAATATCCTTACACATCAGTATTAAAGTTCACACGAAGAAGGTATGATTTTTCGCTTTTATCACCAGAGCGTCTGGCGTAATGAGTGGGTTTTTATGGCTTCAAACGGTTGGACACAAACATCCAACAGAAATTAAAATCAATGACAGATATTTACTCTTGGTGGATAAAAGAGAAGCTACTTGTTTTAGTTGTGAAGTTGGTTGTTGTCAGTTTACAGAAATCAGTGGAAGCAGATTCCTTATAACATCTTTAGTTCTGCAGATTTCGCCAGTTGCTATCGTCGAATGAAATTTCAGAACGCTGAAGATCATATGGTATTTGCATTAACGGTGGGAGGGGTAAACAACTGTTATTCTCGCGAACCGATGCAGTATGCCTGCATACAATGATACTAAATATAAGTCGCACTCATGCGCGGTCACCGTGAATCTTCGTGAGTTGTTAGATGTATCGCTACGTCACCGTATCAGCTTGACGTAAATGTATATATATATATATATGCATATATATATATATACGAGAAATATCGGTCACTGTGCAAGTGAAGTTAGGAGAAACATACTGGAAGCAACTAGCATGTTTAATTCAGTCATTTAATGGGCCTTCTCCTGGCTTATTTTTTGTTTGTTTTGTGATGCGTTAGATTAACCAGGTCTTGAAAAGGACTGAGAGGTGACACATCTTCTTGGTTTAAAGTTTCTTTGAAGTCCGAATTCTTCCAGAAAAAATTGTGTGCAGCTTGACTATTGAAAAAAATATGGAACATGTTGAGTCAGATTTATTTTTTCAGTCCTGACTCTACTCATCCAGATTGTAATGTTTTTCCCAACTAATCCGGGAGAATCTAGTATCTCTCGCCCGAAATCCAGATTGGGGCATATTAAAATATGGGGTAGGATGACCAAAAGAGTTCGCCTCTATGCACTCAGCATCTGACGCAGGAAGCTGCGTCCAGTTTTGAACTTAAGAAACGCTTCCAGGTTTTCGGGTTTACAAGAGTGTGAAGATGCTCATAAAAGGTTATTTGAAGAGCGCGGAATATGGTTACGACGTGAACTGAGTTTTACTGATGTCAAATACTGATGAACACGAGCCGAATACTGCATGTCAAAACCTGGTGACGAATACATGGTCTCGCCTGTTGGCTCATGCTTACATGGTCTTCTGAACTTGTGTCTGGATGCAAGCAGGCTTCAGGATGGGGTATCAAACCTGTCTTGATGATCATACGACTGGGTTGCTTTCGAGGTAGCTGCAGTGAAGAAAGATCAGCTCAACTGTCGGAGTCTTACCATCCTTATTCAGTCAACGCATGTTACTCAGTGCGGAGAAGGAGAATGAAAGTCGATTAGACGCTATGCGTCGGTCTCCATTTCACATACAGACACATGTGTATCACCACTATATCTTTATACGAGCAGGGAGTATTTACGGATTACAAGAATTGGTTGAACAGTTTGGAGAACTGCTGTAACCCATACGAACGATTTCATTGGTGTTCTTCCACCTGGCTATTTCGGACGATGTGAATGTCTGATACATAAGGACGCGGGTGTTTTGTGGCTTGGACAGCTTCCGAAGATAACCTAACATGGCTGGTCCAATTTGATTATATATATGTATATATATATAGAAAAGAACGGTGTAACTACGCATATCTAAACAAACTCATTCAGTGACCGATTACATTTGAATTACGAATATCAAGAATAACGGTAAGCAAGTCAGTTGACTGGTTATGGACAAGGTTGTAAAAGAAACTAACTGTAGCCTTCTGAAACTTCTTCAGACTGTGAAACATTCCATCAATCAACGGAACACTATATCTTCCCTGGCAATAATTTTTAGCTCAAGGGTCGGAATAATGTCGAGTTTTCAAAGAATTCGATAAAAGAGCCTTGCAAAACGTTTGATTCACATGCTGTGCACCATTTGGTGGCAGCACCAACTCGGTACTGAGCTTAAACGCAGCAGGAGGCTGTCTTCTGGAAATTTATACTTCATCTGTTGAATTACTGTGGATAGATAACGAGTCGGGTGCTCAAGGTCTGCAACAAAGACTGCAAAAGCCTTTAAATCTATTTATAGCTCAGAAAGTGGAGTTTCCATCAGACACTCATTATTGCAATAATAATTTCGCTAAGCAAACGGACGAAAATAGTACCATTCATTTCACGCTTATTAATGGGGCAAAATTCGTTTCTTTTGCTTCTAGGTTAAACGCACGTTTTGTTCGGCTGTCTGTCCCATGTAATTTGTTCAATGAAAGTGATGCATGCAACCACCCAGCCGATCGATCACAGGAGCAAACAATAAAGACCATTGTTTGCTATTTTTGACGTTTGTGGGTCAATAAAGCAGCTATCGCTCCAAAAATAACAAGACCAACAGTTTGATCTCTTTCATTCGAACGTAAGGAGTTATCGTGAGCAGATTTTGAAGTAAGCGGTCATTTTTCGCATCCAACATACATTCAGGCTCCTCTCTATTGACCTTGTAGGATTTGGCACAATTCTTGCTGTTACGGGACACAGAGATAGAATTTTCTCCAGGATCACAACTGCTCCTTTGGTTATGAACAAACGTCACAACAAATTGCAATACGGAAACTCGTCAGTTTTCGCGCTCCTAGGGACCAGATATCTAGTGCGCAGAGTTTGCATTGCTTACGATACAAACCAGAGTTTCGGGTTCCAAGGGTGAATGGCACAAGTGGGTAACTGAAGCTTGAAAAACGCTATTCAACAACATCGACACTCCAGTTTTTTTCACAGAATGAACTAGAAAACGACATCCACTAAACCGAATTGCAACAATCGAGATTGTTTATTTTTGGGTGTTGCATGGAAGAAGAGAAAAAAGATGATGGATATTGGCGGTCCGCGACTGCTTTCGGCCTTGAATGTGTGTGAGGTTGTGTGTGTGTGTACATGAAATGGGATTGGGAAACATGGCGTCATTTAAAAGTCCATTGGTTCGGAATTATTCGTCAACCTGGAAAATGACAAACTCACGTCCAATCTGTATTATATGATAAGTACAATGCATACTCATCATCTGTTAGCATATGATGTTTATAAATCTCTCCCTCTTTCCAGTCGCATTAGTGACTTAGGTTTAGCCGCTGAAATAGGTTAAAGTTTGTTGAAACATCAAGGCGAAACAGATTCCGCTGTGAGATAATTAAATCGACCAGCACATCCGAAAAATGTCTCTCTCAGGAATGTGGCGTGCGACTCAAAATATCCGACCATGCAGGATTCCCTTTGTGTCCGGGATCGCCAAGTAAAAAAATAACGTCACTGATAACACTAATTTCATGGTGGAATTGGATGCAAACACTTTGTAGATTCTGATGTAACTGGATGTTTTTTTGGAATCATCCGGTAATAAAAATGACACACCATAATGAGGACCGTTGTTCTATATATATAAAAACTGAGGGCGCCTTTCATCAGGTCAAAAATCTCATGTCCTAGTGGAAGATCGTGTTTATAATCAGTCAGTAAACTAACTATTCACTGTAATATTTGGCTTGCACAATCACGATTTTCGGCTTACCGGTTTTTTAACGAATATTGGCAAAGGATTCAAAATCAGTGATGTTGACAGAATTTAGAACTCAGAAATGCCTGGAGCAGTCTGACAGCTGCACGAACCGTCTGGTTTTTATTTAGTTCGATCTTCTGACCGAAAAATTTGCGGATACCCGCGAACATGCCCGCGTACACCTTTAACCTTGTCTTCTTAATCCAGAACGGAGTGTTCCTGACGTCAGCTAGAGAACAGAATCAACTGACAGGATTTTTGCTCAGCTGTGACAAGATCCTCTCGTGCCACTTTGCGCAGTCAAGCACTCGTGACCCTGGTTTACCCCGAGGTGGCTCAGTGTTTACGGCTTGAAATTACTGCCAAAATGTCTGTGGTTTACTCCCGACCTCTGAATCTCGACTGCTTTTATTTAGGCTTGGGTAACCTGGCAGTATCTCGGCACTCGTTTTTCCTTTGGATGGCGCGGCAGTTAAGCACCGAAAGGGTGCTGCAAGCTGAACCATTCTTTCATTCGCACTTTTCCGAGATCAGTCACAGTAAGAGCGCTCCAATAACCCTGCAACAATCCATTACGGTTGTTGTATTCCGTGGTACTTCACCGCCAGTTTTCACAGCATGGTACTAAAGTCGTGTGTACTAAGCCATTTGAAACAGTGTCTAACGAAGAAGCAGTCGTCCGACTTGGTAAAGTCCCAAGGTAGAGCACACGCGCATCTTAACTTGTCGAGATGGCCTAAATTTCAGGGAGTCTGGAGAAAGCTTTCATTGTCTGCCGAGATAATTCAAAACAACTCAAGTGAGGTTGCTAGTTTCTCGTATAACGACGCAGGTACTAAGAAAATGAGCTTCCTCTTAGTTCCAGAACGCTTAAATCCAGGTGCAGAGACCGGCGCACCGGTGCGCACTGCCTAAAGAGTGCATGAGGAGCCGCTACAGAGAAACTGCGAAACGTCCCTTGTTAACCAAGCGGGGAGAAAGTTTAGACAGAATAACAGCAGTCTAATGGAAAACCTCGACGCTTTATTCTTTGAAGTGCGTTAAAAATCGAATGAGTCACAAAAAAGCTACAGCAAGTGTGTTTGCGTAGCAAGTAATGAGATTCATGCGTACATGGATATGTCTCAAAACGGTGAAGGCATTGAGTTGACGAATAGTCCTCGTATGCTTTATCTCGTGCGAAATTGAGCACAGATTTCGGCCTTGGGCTTTATCGACGGGCGATATATTTGGAGGTCCTTCGGCTATTCTATCGGTTGCTCACAGTAAGTAACCAGCCTGGGAGGAATAATATCTTGCCTGGAATCTCACTCAGGAATTAGACAAATAATGACAAACTAAGGCAAGTAGTTTTGTGATGCAAGCCTGTTGCACGTTGACAGATATTCGGACATGTTCTGTTCTCCAGAACGATAATGAACAACAAATACACTCATTTGCATATCAATTTGGTTTTGACGGGAGACTCATCATCTGGAACTCAGCTGAATCTCTCGTTCACCATGCTCATTCAGCCAAGTTCCAGGTGAGTTTCCCGTCAAAACCAAAATCATATGCAAATGAGTTTATTTTTCTAAATCTGTCCAATTTAGTTCAAGTAGGACATCAGGATTGACGGGAATTCGAGGATTGCACCTACTTGATGAGCCCCAAGAAAGGCGAAACCGGTCGTGAGCCGTCGAAGAGTTTTCAGCAACCATATGAGCAGCGTATTCCGTCTGTAGATAAAGAGCAACCATCCAGCCCAATTGAAACTCAACGTTATTAATTGCCTTTTGTCTATCTCATCTGTAAACTCGCTCAAACTGAATTTAAGACAGCAATAAAAAAAGCTTGTGTTTACTCCATTAAATAAAAACTTAGCCTGTGCATGGTCTACCTATATTTATGGGTATTCAGGGTACTTGGCTGGACCGCTAACGCATCTATCCGGCAATATGTGAATAAACAGCAATGTAAACAACTTACGTTTTAACAAAACGTCCTTTGGGAATCACTACCGGAAATTCAATCGCATCGAAACCTTGCGGCATCAACCGTCCTTTCTCCAATATTTTTTCTCCAATGGGTAGGGCATCCCTTTGGCTATATGACAAACTGCGTGGCGATTGGAACTCTGGAAATGATGGTGCTCTTGATGCGACTGTCATTTGTGACAGTGAGAGAATGATTAAAATGGAGACGAGAATTCGTGAAAACGAATCAAGATGTGAGCAGTAGACCAAGACTTTTGTCTGCGCAGATGGGACGAAATTTCGACAGAAATGACTAACAGATGAATAAGCACGATGCACAGCTTTGTTAGTTAGATAAATGCGATCTGAATTTGAGCAGTTTGAACTGACTTCAGTGAACGAGATGACCATGAGCGCATACGTGGTCGGTGTGTAGGTGGGGAAAGGGCCAGGTTGTTGAGAAGTGTTCAAGCTGCTTGCACAAGGTTGGGGGCATTCACAAAACAAATACAGTTGAATTTTGCGCGCAAGACTGCAGAAACCAGTGTAGAAAATTTAATGACTTCGATAACAGTAGTTTCAACATTCGGACGTCGGTGCTGTACGAAAATGGTGCTCTCAGCGTACGCGATTTACTTGAGGAGAAAATCACATTTATACCAGCATAAATCCCATTTGTGGAGATGATATCGACTCCCTAAGCGTGGGAGTTTTGACGTTCGTGCGTTGCAGCTTCTATTCTCCCCCAGTTGAGTTTAAAATGCAAACTGAGGGACAACGACGCTCGCGCGGAGGAGGGAGAATACACAATGGATTGTACAGCTCAGTACCGGTAACACTGTTATGTGTAGCCGAATGAGCTGCCGCCTCAACAGTCACAATTATTGCAGTGCTCTGCGTACTGCACGTGCACGCTATCGGCCAATGCATTCAAACACTCCGACTCCTAATGCACGTTCCCACCAACCTGGTGAGATGGTTATTAGCTGAATTGGTTGTCCGGTCTGAGGTGTGTGGCAGGTCAACCTCAATAAGCATGATGTGGCTGCAACGGCAGCAGGAGAGCGAGTACTAGACAGCACGAATGCGCAACAGTGAACCGAACACAACAAACCGGCCGATATGTTACACCAAACAAGCTTGTTGCACTGCACATGCAGCTGACGATGATTTGCTGTGGATCGTGCATCGTTTGTGGCTGTCTGCCCGCGGTCAAAAAACATCGCTACAAAACTAGCTTGCGCGGTCCGGACCGCAGAGCTACAATAGCTGCAACAGTAAATAGGATTTTAAGCTTGTGTCATTTCCCAGGGGTATCAATAAGAAATGGTTCCCTGGGTGAATGTTTGCTCGGTACCGGATACACTGGTCGCACAGGCTGTATCTCGACAGTGCCACACTGAAAGGAGGGTCCATACGGTTGCTTCGGGATGGGCTCATCAGAAAGATGACTTTTAAGTTTCTAACCCATATCTAGCTGCTAGTCTCTACAGAAACGAAGTCTTTCGAGAGGGCTACAGAGAAAAGACCGTGTGCATCAACATGAGCTTACGCTAGGTTTAAAATGACAAGAAGGACCCAATAGTCTGCTGGAAGAAATCAGCTTTGAGGCAAGAGCACAAAATAAGGAAATTCAAAAGCATTTTATCAAAGTCGGTTGGCTAGTTTAAGGACAATACTGGTGACATTCCACATGCATCGGTTCACTTGTTTCCCGATTCCACGTTTAGCAAGATTTGATTCCATCAGGATATGTGCACTTACTATCGCAAATGTAATCAACGCCAACTTCGAGATGTGGTTCTTTTAGCCAAGTAGCTAAACTATTTCTTAGGTTCACGAAAGAGAATTCCATAAAATGTATGACATCCGAAGTCGAAACAGGGAAGAAATTTAGGGGCAAACCTGTGAAATTTTCATGGGGATATTCTGCCTCCTGAGAGTGACAACGACATCTTCGGGCAGTTAGAGTTAAACCCTTTTCATTGGAACGAAGGCAAATGAAAATTAATTCAAAACTCAGGGTATGTAGTGTTTTTTAGAAGACAGCGCTACAAGTATGTGAATTCCTCGAAGAGGGGAATAGAATTCGCATGCGTTTTGGATTTCCGGTGAAAATGAGGAAGTTAAAATAGTTTCGTCCGCAAATCTGAAATGTTGGTCTGTATCAATGGATATCCTCTGAAAACTACTTGAACAAGGGAACTCTTAACCCTAGTAGGCTTACACAAATTAGATTCGCCTCAACCAATCATAAAAGCTGAATATAAGCGTCCAGTTTTCTATGCGTTCAGTTGTGTGACGAAGTTTCACTACATGAGAGGAGTCAAATGATACTCCGAGGTTTCTGGAATGCTAGTGAAGGACCTGATAAGTAGTAGGTGTTGATGGCTGGTTATCCGTAGACAACGAGGTGATGAATCATGAAGAGCAAAGCGCCAAGCGTTGATCTTGGCTGATACAAGAAGCATTACTAGTCGCTTGGGCAGCAAATGTCAGCTGTTTACTGCAGCGCCTGACGTCTAGTAACCGGTATGAAACGATTCAGAAATGACCACATCCCGCACTGACAAGAGACGTTTCAATTTCATTTCATTTTCACACATGCAGTACACCGTCCTTAAGAGAAGTGAGCATACATGTCGACATGTTACTAACCCATGCTGACTCAATCCACAATTTAAAAAAATGGCTGGTTTAATGAGCGTATGTACTGTAGCAAAAAACGATTAATATTTGGTTGTTTTTTTCGGTTTGTTTGAGTGAACACCGAGAAAAACAGGAAATAATGAAATGCTTACACCTTTTCCTTTGAATTACGATGTATCGAAGTTGGCACTTTGACCTATTGCAGCGCTCGGAAGCGAACAACGATGGTTCTTCCAATCATTTTGGTGTCGGTCTCCATAGTCATGATAAGTCATCGGGTGGTCTCCTGAAAACTGGTTATGTTTCCATAGATATCGATCATCTGTCTTGCCGTAACTTTAACGAGTGACTCTCAAATGTGGGGAAATATTACTGGACTTGTAGAATACAGTGACACCGCAGTCAAATTGGCAATCAAAAATGGTATGTCCTCAAGTTAACAATACTATTCATTAGCTTCATGAAAACTATGGACAGGGAACCACCGTTTATCTCTACTTTTGACTTATCATCTTGGTAGGCCTAGTTGGTTCCGTTCGTACTATATTCACCATATCGTCTAATTTAGATAACAGCGTTATTGATAACTGACACTTTTACAGTAACCTTCGGCGAGCAGCAAACGAGGAAGTAAGTGACTAAGCAAAAGCCTCTAATTTATGCAATTAAGACTGGAGATTCTGCCGATTTCAAACAACTGCATTTTGGCCTTGCTTAATGATCTAACGGTGGTCAGATCAAGGAGGTAAGGTACTAAGGAGAGACTGTATTGGAAAATACCTCCGACTCTCGCCGCGAATGTGCTATCCTATCACGTATTAGAATAATCTCGCAAATGTTTTGTCGCCAAATCTTTACACTTCAAGTGTCCTTATAAAAAAGACGCAGATTACAGTGTCACTTTGATTGTAACAATGCTTGCGGATTTTTGAAGGCAAAGGAACAGGAATTTTTTCTCAGGGGGATTCACAAGCCTGCTTCTTTGACGTACCCATCCACTCTGAGCGTAATCAACTACGTCATATGTTTTTTAACGGAGTTCTACGGTTACGCTTTGCTCCTCTCTGCTTTAGAAATGGTCGTGGAAAAAACGTTTCAGGCAGAAATACTTCTGTCAGCAGAGTGTTCATTTTACCTTACACTGACGAATCTTTGGACTGAATTGTTTCTTATTTGATTTTTTGTCCAAGATGAATTGCCTTGTGTGTGATTGTCAACACTGGCGTTCACTTAGTGGAAGATAGGTGCCTGCTCGCTTAGTCGTCCTTCTGAATTACATGAATTCACGAAAATACAGTGTCCCTTTTTCTTAATATTTCACAATAACAACTGTGCTTCGTCTTTGGAGTGTCTTTTGGGGAGATGAAGATGTAATATTTTGCGCGCATCATGCATTTTTAATGCGAAGTTCAAAGACCACCTAAGTATCCACCAGAAAAGCATAACAACAAAGCGTTTTGAAATAGCTTCTTTGGAAATGTTGGATTGGGAAACCAATCAGCCTGTCCAATTGAACAAATAAATGAGTGCGACAAAATTACATGCCAAACTGAAACAACTTCTGTAGAATGATGGTCCTGGGGGTTGTCAGGGCAAGGCTTAGTCACGCATCATACCATTAGAAATGCTAGATCTTAAATAAAACTACACAAGTGATTACCAAGTCAGGTATGTCGAACTCGAGCTGCTTACAAGTCTACGTCTAAATGCAAGCAGGTCCACCAAGGAAGACTGTCTATCCTGTTGGTCAAACTTGGCCAACGATTTGGAGAGATCTTCAAACGTTTGAAAACATATCATGTTCCTATTCCGTGAAAAACGTAGCCTAGCTTATGCGGCACAAGTGACCAGTTCATGCTATACAATTAGAAGATAAACGCATAAACACAGATCAGCCCTCGACCGTAAGCCTAATGACTAGAATTCGTTGACGGCGTGGCTGCACCCCAACTGGAATCAGGTGAAATTATTATACTGCTGGAAACATTCAGAGCAAAAATGTGCCATGCAAACCAAACTGTTTGAGTCATTTCTTCCGGTCGGTATGGACTTTACTCGCCATTGTGTTCAACTTGAAAAACTGACAAAATAAGCCAGCTCGAAACTAGTTTCACACACGCATATTCCAGTTCAACATGTGAGTATATGGTTTATTCAACAGTCTTCTCATTCTCATTAAGGCAGGTTACTCAAACGTCATAACGCACTTCCTAACAAACAACGATAATAAGCAACTGTTTGTGCATTCAGCGAGAGAAATTATTGTCTTTGGTGTCATATGCTTCAGTCCACCAACTGGCTGTGGTGTCAGCTATGCTCAAATACCTGGGCCCTGAGTCGCTTTATCCGTCGGCTGAGAGACGAGTAATTGTAGGACAATCTTCGTAGGCAGACAAAAAACGTCGACGAACACAAGATCCCACTATCCAAATTGTTCAGTCAACTGTGTTCATTCTTTTCAATAGTCAAGAATACGAAGGAGTGATCATCCACAAAGGTAATGGCAGAATCGGTTGTGTATAATTAAAAAGTGACTTTGAAAAGCTAGGAAAAACAAGCCCTAGAATATGAGCTAGCTCAAAGACTATAGTCCCTCATACATTTAGGATTTTTTTCCATCACGGTCTATAAATACAATGCAAAATTATCTCACAATTCATCGAAAGCATCAGTCATCTCGACAATTAGTACGGTCCAAAGTTTTTGTTTGTTCATCCCGCAGGTGGCTACAAAAACACTAATGACATTTTCTGGAGACAATCAAAACAATATGATCTATCTCTATACATTTTTGAGCTGTAGTAAATGGGATTCTCCAAGACTAATAAAAGATGTTTTTACTGACAAAAACATTAAGTTTTCGTTTTTGTCTCGCTGTAACGTTCGTAGGTTGTTTTCAGTATGAGTTAAGAAATGCGTGGGTGAAACTAGGCAAATTGTTTTTGAACAAATTTTAGTTCAGAAATAATCCAATGGACAGACGGCATTAGTACATTATAATCCGTTGAATTTTACTGAAATTACTCTAATTTTGAGTAAAACATTACCTAGCATTATTTGGTTCCCATCAAAAGCTGCAAGAATATTTTTTCCAACAATCATGCTTACGCATTACGCCAGGCGCCAAGAGAATATGTTGAAGTCACTTACCAGTGCAGAAGCCCTGCGCCGAAGCGAATAAAATTCTTTTTACTATGAGTAGGTTAAAAATGTTTTTTTCAAGCAAGGTTTATTCCTTAAACATTTTGATGACCTGTATGACATCATTTTTCAGGACGAATATGCATATTAAGAGGGATTGACTACTTCCATAATTAAGCAATTCATCCTTGAGCCATCCACCGACTCGGGGATTAATCCTCCAACCTACAAACGCATCGTCTTCAGTAAACGTTGATGAATTTGTGTTTAACTCTTTTGTGTGATTAACGATTTTATATGAGGAAGGCCTTTTATGCCACAGCATTTGTGTTTGCAAATAGACCAAGCATGACGTAAATGTGTGAAACCAGCGCAAGGGTTGCTTGACAGTAACAGGTCATGATATCTTACAGTTAGGAAACCTGAAACGAGGAAACCAAAAATAGTGGGGAAGTGATCAGTGAATAAATGTATCAGGTCTTGGAGACGTTGATCGGGGGTGAAGGAGAAGGACAATCTCGGTGATTGGAGGGGTTAGAATTAACAAGATAGTCAAACGCCCATCTCATCATTTTACTCGACACAGCTTGTAATAGTAAATCTTTACAATACATGTGTTCGTATATACTTCTCTCGGGTGTTGCGAGCTATCATGCTTTGCCATCGGGATGGTTTGCGTCCGATCTACGTTGATCCCAGCAACTCACTGTGTATGGGGACCCAGGATGTGCCACATAATAACAACCGGCTCTCGCAACTAGGTGGTCTCTACCGAAGGCATTGAAGTAACCGCATATGTCCGGCGAGTTGGAAACCGAAGTTGTCTCTGCGTTTCTACGTTCAGAAATGTTAAGTCATCTTAGGTTATTCGTGTAATAGGACCAATTTAGAGTTTTCACTTATTTCGTATGTTACTTGCGTTTCCTCAAGATTTCGCCAGTGTTTATCAACAGATCACAGAAGTTCGCCCTAGGCGTTTCGATATTTTAAACGTTTTATCGTCAGGTCTGCCGTGTGTTATTATAAACATAATCCGCCCAACCAAACTGTCGTGCTCAACCAATAGAGTTGTTTCGTCTGGTGCAGTCAAGCAGTCCTTTTTAAATAAAGCGTTGACATGAAACCCTTGAATGTGTCATTGTACAATTGTTACAATCTTTAGCGTTATCACAGTTAGGAGGTATTTGGTCCAACCATCGAGAATGAAAACACCGGTTAAATGATGTCCTTCTGTGCTCTACCTTGCAGTTAGCTACATGATCCGTTCTGGAAGTGAGAAAAATATCGTGGAACTGATGGCACGTTGAAAACAACACATGTCAAAAGGGTGGGACGTTTCGAGGCCAACAGACTTGGCGAATAGGATCGATAAAAAATCCGACATCTCTCCAAGATTTATAAGGCATATATTCTTAATCGGCGGATAGATTGTCCAGACTAGATTGAAAAAAATTTTGAAACCACCAAGCAAGTCTACAAAAATGTGTAGCATTATTCTCATTTTTTTTCCTTTGTGAGTAATCGGTGAAATATCTTAAATAAAGTATCAGCAGAAATTTGACAACAAAATGCACCGCACCGAACTAACCCTTGGTATACCTAGGAAGTTAAGTAAGTCTAGTCAAATTTGACGGAATTCTTGCAGTTATTCTGTCATCAACTATAAAATCATGACGTCTTCAACCGGGACTAAACAATACGGTAAAATCCCTCGCGAGAAAGAATCGAAAACTGATTTTCGGAGTATCGTAGGAACCGCAAAATCCCAAAATAGAGGGGTTTGCTTTGAAGTATGCAGGAATAATAGTGTCCACTAAGTTAGCAAAATTATTAGCTTACTGGCAAGTTTTGTGTTTTCCCAACTGTTATAGTCTGCCTCATCCTCCCAGTTCCTACATGCAAATCACTTAATTCGACTCCCAGGTTTCCTGTGTTTGGTGATAACCAGCCAGAGTGTGCGCCAAGGTAGGAGGGGTATTGAAAAAGAGTTTAATCTAAAAACTGCTAGTGTACACATGAACATAAGGTTGACGGAAACTCTGGGACTGCGCCTACCTGATGAGCCTCAAGAAGGGCGAAACCGGTTGTGGGCTGTCGAAGAGATTTCAGCAACCTTGTGAGTAGTTTCTTCTATGAAAATATACTGCTATATCTCGAAAATTGTACCAACTGAAACATCAGGCAGTCTGTGTGCAGCACATTCAGTTGAACAACAGCATACACGAGAGATTCACTTGAGTCTCTCGTGAAAAACAAAGTGATTTGCAAATGAGTGTATTTGTCGCAATCAGTCCAATTTGGGTTCAAGGAGAACATAAGGTTGACGGAAACTCGGGGACTGCGCCTACCTGATGAGCCCCAAGAAGGGCGGAACCGGTCGTGGGCTGTCGAAGAGATTTCAGCAACCTTATGAGTAGTTTCCTTTACGGCAATTTGATGGTTATATAACCTTACTTTAGTACAGCGTCACGACATGCGGACAAACAAGCGGGAAAGTGTGCACGGATGTGACTAATATTCTAATCCTTTTGTATTTTTCATTTGCTTATGCACCGTGCTCAATTTGCTTGTCTTCAAAGCGGCCGATTGTGTTGTATTCACGGGACAATCGACTCAAATGGGCCTAAAGATACGTGTAAAACGGCTATTGGCTGATAATTGCAGACTTTTCTTTTGTTTCCTACATGTTGTAATTGGCAACCGCAAGGTTGCGTGACATCGTGCTGTGTTTACAAAAGGTCCAATTAGTAAACATGCGTGGAGTGATAGTTTTCGATGTACCGGAACCCTGCCGAAAACGATGCGGTCTGCATGTGAAAAGTATGTGTAGTGGAATTATATCAGGGAAAATGCTGAGACAAAAACTGACAAGAGGTCAACGGCGAAGAATTTGCATTTAAGCCACAGGTTTTAACGAAGTCATTCTCTCTCTTCCCATCTGAAAACAATAACCCACTTTCAGAAGTCGTAAAGTACAGTTTAGGTGCATTTGGCGGAACTATATAGTTATGAAAACATGATAGAATATTCAGTAGTTATTTTCGACGCTCCCTGAGCATGTCATATAAAGGACTGCGTGGAAATCTCGCGCGATATTAAAGTATGACTTTGCACAAAAGCTGGCGTTTCTTACACATTTCCTAGTAGCGTCTCTTTCTAATTGACTGCTTAATAAAAATCACCAATACTGTTTGTTCTTTTGAGGATGATCAAGCATTTCACCGACCATTTAGCAAACAATCCCACATTAAGGGCTTTGCTCTTAAAATGTCCTTGAATTCTCCATATTTGGTATATCGCAGCCAGAATGTTCTGATACCACAACATCACTGCCCACCTCATTTTGAGGGAGAGTAAACTTCAATTTCTTGGACACGTCACACAATGACTTCACATAGTACCAGCGTGAGATTTAGCCTCACTTTACATGTTTGAGCTACGGTCTGACAATTATAGTGGCCCGTCCAACCAAACGGAGTCAATACTTTATAGAGAAGAGGGACACGAACTTTACAAAGACATTTGAAGTTTACTATTGTCGGCTACGAGACATGGTTCATAGCGGACAATAAAACAGTAACGAAATCGGAGGTTAAGTTATTGTGCAGATGGGGTCCTTCACTTGAAGTCATAGTGGCTTGCCAAAGTTTTAGAAAAAAGTCACTGGTTGCCGATAATTTATTGCGACAACATTGGGCGCTTTATTCGGTATTCAGGCTGCTTAGAATGTACATCCGTGCTTGAAAATTTGTCAGATGAGATGAAAACTTCGGTGTAAAAATGTCAAATGTTGTGTCTTGGCTAGGTGTATTTATAGCGTAGAAAACATGGGAAAACCCTCCCAAGGGCTATTAGGTAGAAACTATTTTTAAAGTATGTAAGGCGTTTCGGGTATTTTCACTGCATTTAAGTAGGTGCCAGAACATAGAAGGTCTAGAACCACTTAGTCAATATTACTTGCTGGATTAGCACCATAAGTAGTGCATTACCGGGTTGATCCTATCTGATACCAAGTAGATCAGCTCAGCCTTTAGATGCAAACCAATCTATCATCGTGTATGGCTTTCGTGTTTATTAGAACTTGAAAAACACTTTCCAGGGTGCTAGTGGTCATGGCTTTGTCCAACCGTGAATTTTAGACAAACAGCTAGTATTGTTCGTGCGATCAGGTTCGAACCACTGCACCCTTACTAAGGGAATCGTTAAATGCGTGTGTGGAACTGCCTAGCCATCAATTCATGTACCTCAGGCAATGTGTTCCGTCCCACTGTCAAGGATACTCAAAGAGTGGTTACTGCAAACCAAAGGTATCGTCTTGTTCACTAGTGAAGCCCGCACTGTAACCCATCATCTATCCATCATCATAGACGCTTTCCGTCACCACACAAACGACATTAGATGATAAGTTTGATATTCTGATTTTTTCAAAGAGTGTAGCCTATAGAATACACACCTTTTTGTTGTTTTGATATGAATGAAAATGAAAAGATGGCCAGAATGTGTAGAATACTTAATAACAAGTTGACGCTAAATTCTCACAGGAGTCGGAAGGTGCGTTAACTACCGTTCCTCCTCGGAAAATGAGTGTTCATGATATAATCACGTTTTTTTCATCAAAAGTGAACCACCTAATTCATTAGGTTCAAGTCTTCAGAATATGGGTTACTACGTGGAGAAAAACTAGGTGTCGTCGTACTCAGAAATGAAACCCTGAACTTTTTCCATGCAAAACAGTCGTTCCAGATGCTATATTCGATGAATAAAAATCTTGATTAGGAGATTAGATGAACTCCGAATATTGCTGTAATGTAACATTAAATGGATACATTTTTCGGAGTATCACAAAAAACCCAAATATCTTAAAATGTACCTCATTCAAATAAGTCGGAGTTCATTTTTTTCTCTGGTAATAAATTACAACTTTGGGTTTTGTCGGCCACTTTATCACCCGACTCACCGGTCGCCAGTTGCAAGTTGCCGACATCGAATTCCATGTCCAGAAGTTTGTGTAGGCTGAAGATTTGTAACTGCAGAGAAGACGTTGTAAATGTTGTATGTTAGTTTGGAGACATAAATGCGGATCCAATTATTGCTGATTCATACCGATATCCCCGATTTTTTGCCGGTGGCCAAGAGAGTTCGGTGAAAAACGGAGTAATTACGCTACAGAAACCTTGCAGATCTTGGTCACTTAATCACGGGACCATCTCTAGCCGAAAGTCTTTTGAAACACCTTGACAACGCAGAACGCATTAGACGTTGCATAATAACGATGCAATTCCCCACACATTCTACCATATTCATCTTCGGTTGTAGTTTGGAATGTACATTCTCCTAAACAAACGTCACTGGCTTAAACCCAAATCTAATCCATTGTTGCTAATTCTTCAGTCCTTCTAAAGCGGAGCTATTAGACTAATTCTTCTAGTAACAGCGGAGACTATTGGAAGGGATAAGATGGGTTTTTTCGATCTTTCCGGAGAGAAGAATATTGTGCATTTCCCCACAATTTTAACACGTTCAAGTTGTACTCGACCCGAATTTTCTTCGCAGTACGCATGTAACTTAGCTTGACTATTCAAAGGTGCCATCTGACTTTTTTATCTAAACATCATGCATTCTTGGCCGGGTTTATCGAGCTTTTTCAGCATCTTGTAATCCCACCTCCTCCATTCTTTGTGAAAGCCTTACAACCTGATTTAAATTCTCTTTTTTGAAGAAAGGGAAAAAATCCATGTATACGTTGAAACTGCTTTGGAGGAATGAGAACGATGTCTACAAATCCAGTGTACGTTTAAAAAATGGAGAATCAAAATCTCAGATAAAAGCAACAATTTATCATTAGGTTATCAATCACGATATATCCGGAACGTCTTAAATTTGCAGTGCTAAAATATTTTCACACTTTATAACTTTGGACTGCGACAGGCGTAATCACGAGTTCCATAGCCAAGCATATCAACCAAACTTTTTGACTATTGCTGCTTCAGTCACAGCAAACATGACGGCGTATGAATGACCTCGATACATAGCAACTACCTCAAACTGAGTCAAAAACATTTCTGGTTCCAAAAGTTTCTAAACACAAGTAATTCGAAGTTTCACCGAAGCTTTCAGAAGATCTTTAGGTTGATATCATGTTAGCGCACAAACCCTTTTATTTGACTAACAGCCTGAAGCCGCAGGTATCGGTGTAAAGGCTTTAGAAGTTGTGATTTTCTTAGGATCTTGTTAAAAACCTGTTGATTCTGTGCACGCGTTGCTTGAACTGTCGTTTACGTGATAGCCGCCTTCCATACCTCACTGACTAGCTTCTTGTAAAGCCATAATCAAGTCTTCCCAATTAGTTTAAGTCCTTTGAAAAACTGTTTCCGTACGTCGACAATCACAAATATCCGCGCCAATTAACTAGTTTATTTTCATTTGATTATCACTCGGACAGTCTTTCTTCAGTCCTGGCACGGCTTTCTGATTAGTGTACAATAAGGTTAGGAGGCGGAGGACAAGAAAAGTACTTTTAGCAGGGTAAATCAGGTGTCAATATTGGTAATGTGTTGGAACACTAGCAGCTCGGGTGTGGTAGTTGATATTTGATCAGGTTGCTGTTGATCTGTTCGCCGAGCTTGGAAATTGATTTGCAAACGTTTCGTCACCATTCGAGGAGACATATTCAGCGCACTGAAGATGTCTCCTCGAATGGTGACGAAACGTTTGCAAATCAATTTCCAAGCTCGGCGAACAGATCAGCAGCCACCTGATCAAATACCAAGGTGTCAATATCCTTGGTCATATCTAGACGTGAGCCGTAGATGCTCAACCGATGTGTCCGATGACCTAAGGACAATCCAGTAATTATTATGCCCCAGTAATGTTCCTGGGCGTTTTTTTATTTAAATACGTTGGTCACTTTACCAAGAATAACCTCTGTGATAATTACCTTTATGGTTCGCAGGAAGCCGTTCTCGGCAGCCCTTGACCCAGAATTCTACAATGGGTGTTAAAAAAATGTTCATTTATTTATTTGTTATTTATTCATTATTTATTTTTTCGTTAGACGCAGAAAAAGTGTCATCTCCCTCTTTGTTTGTGAAAAAGTAACTTATCTCCTATCCAAAAGGTGCTCAAAGAGAATTTTATAATTTGTTCCTTAAGACAACTTACATACTTATTGCTTTTGTCGCACTCTAGGTGCACTGGGTCGAAAGAAATTATGACCCGATTGATAGTCATTAGAGTTTGATAAAAGTCGTTTCTCACAACCACACTGACTTTTATTTCATTACAAGACAGTCAGGGTACACGTGTTACCGACTGTGTGCGTCTTGTCACAAATTCTGTGTTTCTATGCGTCTTCCACACACACACACACACACACACACACAAGTACCATGTTTTATTCCTTTAGGATTTACAAGTAACTGAGCAAACTTATCATGTAACTGGCCGGAATCTTCCGTCCGTCCGTTCGCACGTACGCTCCTGTCTGGTTTCTGTGCGGAACAGCTCACACAAACACAAAACGATACATAAAATTATGGCTATGCATGCATGAGCCTACTTGCCACCATCTGATCGGACACTCGAAACGTGCCATCATGGAGTCGTTGTTATTATTGGTGAATGTTTTCCCACAGACGCATGCAAAAGCGAGCGCACGTGCGTGTACAAACCCCATAAACGGATTACCCAGCTTTTAGCGTAGGCGGCATCATCACCATCATCGTCATAGCTAATTTCGCATTAGCAATTACCACTGCTTCCATGGTCATTTTTCGGAAGCGGGGCTACATTAAAAATGTAGTGTCGCGTATCAATATCATCATCATCTTTGTGAAAAATGGACTTGATGTCATAGACATGTAGGATAGTGTAACCCACGTCTCTGTGAAATGGTTGTAGATACTGAAGTGCTTTACTGCTGGGATAAGGTTGGTAACAGCTGATGCGACGCCCCAATCAGTGGGCCGCGAAAGTGAAGCGAAGTCAAGTGTGTTAATCAGAATATATGTTCCGTTTTCTTTTATTGATGGAACCCATAGGAACATAAGGTGGCATTTGAGAATTTTTTTTAAAAAAAGAGAGAAATTTTATTGTTTTCTAGTAACCACCCAAACTGATTGGGTCCTCCTAGGGACCTTTGAGAAAAATCGGAAACTGCGCTCACACCATCATGTTATGTTATTCTGTGGTGATTCTTCCCTACCAAGCAGCTTCAGACAACTTGGGCTTGCTCAGAGATCTGTCATTCCTTCTGCTTTTGAACTCCATTTTGCCACCGGAAGGATGAACACTAAATCTTATTCTGTTCTTGTGTAGCTTGGGAGCGCCTCGCGCTTAAGTTCGCTGGGGAAGAGGATCAAGGTGGACGCTGTCTTTCTTTTATATGCTTTACTTCGATATTATTCACCAACTACTTCCCGCGTAGGTTAAACGTTTTTCGGGAAGTCAAATTCTTTGGATTGGCTTTGCATGACGTGTGTCAAAGCTACTGAGGCCTGTGGTCTGCCTCTACTCCCGGCTTGACACATCTTTTGAGAATGCTACTGCATGTTTTTGCTTCTTCAAAAGTTCACTGCCGCATGGTGGTGCATGAGATGGTTAGGTGGTCGATGACGCAGCAACGTTACACCAAAGTGGGTGGCTGAACCTTCGCAAACGATAAATTAGTGCAGGCGGAAACCCATACTCGTTTTCAGTGAAGCCTGATGGGGGAAGCTGGTTTGGGGACAAACACACGAAATACGGAATTCAGTGCAAACCAAGTGGAGAAAATATACCCGGAGAGCACCCGATTGAACCCGTCTACATTTTAAGGACACCGTGACTCCTGTTAGTTCAACCTACACGGTGAATTATATGGGCTCGCCATTCACTTTCAAGGGCAAGAGAACCTGTAACCAGGTCCGATGAGTTGGCGCAGTTCCTGTAAAAGCCACACCACTGGATGGCAAGCACAAGTAGCTACCTGTCCTAGAGGCTGAAGCGCTCACGGCCACTTCTATCATACTATGTTGAATGTTTGGAAAACTACATGCGACATTCTGTGGATGGTTGGCCGTGTCAAATGATAGACTAGCCAATCAACTACACCCACACCGCCAGAAAAAATAAAGGTCTTCTATTTAGCAAGTTTGCTATGGAGCTTAGTTTTACGGTCTGGATCCAGGTCACATATGTGAAGAAATAATGAATGAGGCTGGAAGACACTGAACAGCAGCGCTCGTGGACTGCAGGAGTTGACAATATTTTCAAACTGATTGCATGATTCCAAAACATGCGTTCCATGGATAAAACTTATTGAGAACATCAACGAAAAGCTCAGCTGCTGGATGATGTTCTCTCTGAAAAATGGTTGACTGGAAAGAAACAGTACAGAGCATTGAATGATATTCACTGTGATTGACAAGACTGGGTTGCAGAATAACCCAGAAGACGGCTACGACATTTGGAATTTCCGAGACGTTACGAGCCCGACATTCATTAATAAGCCTTAACTGATCGTCCCCCTGGAGAGTCAGAGAAGAACCATGAACGTGAGTAACGGGGATGGTTGCGTAGAAGGACAAAAGTCACAGCACTGGTTTTGTTGAATGTTCTGTTGCTATTATCTTAGCTCCACAAGCCGCTGATTGCGTTGTTGCTACCACGGTTGTCTGCCTTCCTTTATTCATCAAAGCTTCTTTAAGGCTTGGTTTTATCATAAACGCAGTCAGTGGTTTATGTTCGTTAAGCATTTCGTGTTTTTCACTTGTGTATGATAACACCATCCGATACTTGGCACCGACTGCTCTTTCGTGGCTCTACGGGACGCATAAATTGCGCCTGATGTCCTAGCCTTGATCACACAGGCACTTTGAACAGCAGTGACCCTTACATCTTCCTCCAGTTACTGTTCTCATTCACGTGGTGCTCTACTCCGCTTTTCGCACATAATCATCATCAACAGCACAACGCCAATATTCAACATGGAAGCTTTGTTGCCGTAAAGGTATCATGGTTGTACGCGTGTCGGGATACTTCCACGACCTCCAGACCCAGAGAGGAGGAAGGTAAGGGTCCTCGACAAAAGCCTGACCGCAGTGTGGCAGTCATTGTTAGAGAACAAGTCGCCACACATGTTTAAACCCCCAACCTCGAGGGCCAGAAGACTGTGCTGTTCATCTCTCTGACCGTTGGACAACCTGGTTTGTCTACAACCAGTAGCAAGTAGTTTCATGCATATTTTTATACAGAGCAGTACTTGTCGGTTATCAGTTTCGTTCATGATGAGATATTGCATAGGAAGGCTGCAAGAAACCCTACTCTTTTTGAGTGTTGAGTGTGTATGCCGAAATATCGTTTGCCTAAGAGAGTACCGTTTTCCATGCCCAAGTGAGAGTGGCCGAGGCAGAGAGGTGGCCTGGCAGAGGGGTATAAAGGAGATTAGGAAATGTTTGGGTGCCTTCCAGAGTGGGGACCGCATGATCCACAGTACACCTGGTTAAAGACATTGCAATATATGCCTGCCAACCGATTTCAGTGGCGTCTTTGTTGTCAGTTTCTATCCAGATTGCCTGAATGTGTCTGGAGGTGTAGGCATCTCGGAACGACTATAGTCAGCTAGCACTCAGTCCGTTCCCCGTCCACCTTTATTCTTTTCTTCACAAAAAGGCTTTCAAATGAATCATGGCTGTACGACAGTGAGGCATTGGTGTTGAACACTGATGTCATAATGAGGAGGATATTGGGATTGCTTTTACTTACTCGAGCAGATACTTTCACCAATACGATTTAGTTGCCAACGACCAGGCACCAAACATGCCACAAAAGTTGCAGTTCTTAAAACAACAATATAAATCCAGATAGATCGTGTGTACCTATCACCGGTAAACAAAAACTACCTGATTACCTTGAATATTGAATCCAGAGACAACTTTTGTGTAGCACACCTATTTGAAAGCTTCCCAAAAAATAATACATGGCAAACAATATCCGTAGTTACTCACCACTGAAGAATTTTCGGAACAATTCATTCATACTGGATATTTTAAATATTGATAAAATAGTGTAAAAAAAATAAAAAGCAAGGACAAAATGAAATGGAACTAGGAACACAAATATATATGGGCTAAAAACTTACATGAAGAACAGATTATACACATAAAGTTTATAGCTTTGGGTCAAAAGTGTCAGTGAGGTCACCAGACAACCAAGACGATGAATCACAGCGTTTCTATTTTCAATAAGTTTCGTACATTATTAAAAGTATTAAACCTTACTGCGTGGGCATGGTTTCGAAGGTAATCAGCTGCTTTCGGATGTTATTTTTAGAAACTGTAGTTGTGTAATTTTTTGTGAGAGGTGGACCTACTGTTGTCAGAAAGGTATGAGATTTCCAGCGACCAGCCTAGTATGACAAGCAGGCCGGAGAAAATGCGGATAAAGGCCCTGACACGTGTGAAAAATGTAAACATCGGAATTAAGAATATTTAGAAAAGAAGGTCATGAAATTAAACAGTGAAATCTACCAAAGACCAAACCTAATTTATGTTGAATCCTCCATTCAAAAAAAGTAGTGCGCAATCTGGTGATTATTGTCTGCACTGGATAAAAATAGTGGTCTTGACTTATACAGTCGTCTGCATACCAATTTGGTTTTGACGTGAGACCAGCTTGGAACCCGACCGAATCTCTCATTTATGGTGTTCTTCCTTGGAACTGTCTTTGACGACGATCCGCTGGACTCAGCAATCATGTAACGGTTCATTTACATGTATACGTGTACACAAGTTGTGAGAGCTTCCACATATTCATTTTCCAAATTAAGCACTCGTTATTTGTCAGCGCCGCATATGCAGCAATCTAGGTAGTTGCTCCTAAACTGACCAGCTTGGTCCAAAAGGTGTCTATCAAGGCTAGCTTACGTTCTCTTTTTCACTGGAGATTGGTTGTTCAAACAATGCCTCCGCATTCTGAAATCAATATAATTTATTAAAAACCTTGTAACACCTCGCAAATCCATCCAAAATCACCACTTCAGCATCTGGCAAGCAGGAATCAGCCTTCATCTGATTGTTCCGGTTTCACACTGCTGATAATTTACAATATACTGATCACTCAACTCTTCCGGGATTTTTTCTAATTAGATCTTGGCTATGCAGTCAGCCTAAAGAAACACACCTGGAAACTTTACTGACTTCATGGATTCCGTGATGAACAGTCCGTAACATGAAGGGTCTCAACTGAAGCTGCATGAAACAGTTTGGGTCCCAGTGATTCATACTAAGCAGTTTGAAAACTGGCAGGCAACGGATTGTAGTCCTTAGCGTGCTATCGATCCACGGGTAAGAATGTCGAACCAACACCTGACTGGTGTTGACTAAATTTCACGAACGATACTTTGCCAATCTCTCTCATGGTGTCCTACTCCGTTTTATGCTCAGATTGATTTGTTTCTGTGCTCTATGAAAGTGTCAGCGCCTTGCTGCTTGCCGTTTTCTTTAAGAACTTTTTGTTTATCCCACTAAGTTCACAGCATTTTCCTTCCCTTCCACTCCATGCTGAGGCTCCCTTTCCTCACTGTTTCACGTCAAACTGGTGTCAATATCTGCTAACGATATACTCCTGTTACGAGGACTCTGCCCCTATTTTAAAACCTGTACTGACTATAAACTCCATATGACCGCTTGGATCGGGAAGCCAAGTAAGTAACCTGAGGAAGGAAGAACATAATTTGGACGTTGATCTTAGCAACTTAAAGGTAGCTGAACAGTCATCGACTAGTACACAGGAATTTTGATACGAATTTGCATTTGCCCAGTCAGCTTTATTAAATTTTGAGTGGTTAATAACCTGGAGGGCTTCTGTTTCAGACTTTTGTCGTTATAATTCCCACCTGGCCGTTGAAATGTGTAGATGTTTGCTGTAGTTTTCTATCGATTGTGGAGTTCATAGCTTCCTCTCGAGAAAAATCTCTCGGCAGCTAATGAAACCGCACAAATTTTCACGAGGATATACCGGCTTCTCTGGATAAGGAACGTCTGGGAAAATCGGACAGTGATTACTTGTGTTGTGCACTTCAGGTCCATCCCTCGGTGAGAGGGTGAATGCAGTACCCCCGTCTTCTGCACTCCACTCCAGCCATCTCCAGCACCATTGTGAGATAAGCTAATCAAAGTTGATTCTAACCTAATGTTCAGAATTATTACCAAGTGAAATTCAGCTATTTCCACGAAGGCCTACGAAGGATAGAATACGATTTTCAGGGTAATGCGCACTGATGTCTTGACCACTGTCGGTCAATGTGCCTCTGAACATAGGTCATCAGTTTTGAGCAAAGTTAACTCACAACTCTGTCAGCTTCTCACGCTTGGTAATTTTCCGCCAAATAGCACAGGTTTCATAATCCACATAAACAAGGTGTTTCAAGGCCGCTCAGTTGATGAAGCCAGAACTAAATTAATTTGGCCCTAAGACCCACCTTAAATGCTGACCAACAGCGAATGTTATCTTAAGCAGGGATACCACAATGCACACATCATTGCATGTGTGGTGGGCATGAACTAGTAAAACTTATGGGACACTTGAGACCGGGGGGATCGTAGCAAATGCTGAATCGAACTTCCGAGCTGTTTCGCGACTCACGATACTGCAGTTGATTGAAGGGTCACAAACACACACAGTCGGTCATGAGTTGCGCTCTCGAAACAAACTATAAAGTCACTGCGATGTGCAGAAAATCAAAGACAGTAAAGCTGCATTGAGATTTTTAATCTGTCGGGGTTATTCACGTAGGAATTCCTTGGTTTTGTAACGTTTTTTCTTGCCCACCTAAACATGAAACAACTAATAAGTTTACGTAACCTCTGTCAAGTCTTGTGTGAGCTTACTCCACCTCACGCGCTGACAGCTGCAGATAATGTGCAAAGCGATATTGTTCGAGAACGATGTGCTTCTGACTGCATTATTTGAGATGACCGAGAGGACTCCGTATCTCATGCAGGCCATGGAACGCAAATGTTTTCACTCATTTATGAAGGATTAGGACTTATTACTCTGTACTCAACTTTTCGTAACCCGCGATTGTCGGAAAAGCGATTATACGTCGGAAGTTATTTTCGCGGCCAATAATACAAAACAATATCGGAAAGCTATTGCTGGTTGCTTTGCAGGACGGACGGTTAAATGACTGGACGTCAGAGTTCTAGAACACTGTATTCGATCCTAGCACGCAGGCGCCATCAACTTTACAATACAATGAGTTGTTTTTTGACTGGCCAACATAGCTGCGGCAGCAGTTACGTATCGATTGCTTCAAATTACCGCTATATTTTGCGTGTATATGTGTATACGCACGTACAGTCTGTGGTTCCGACCTAATTTATTAGTCGCCTTATTGACTGAACGGAGGTCACGATGCACTGGCCCTGTAACGGGAAAAAATACCATCAATTCAGTCGAGGCCCTGAACCAGACAGATCATAAAATTGGTGGACCCTGGGTGAAAGGAATATGTTTTTTATATGTGAACAGACCAGAATTTGTGTGACCGTATAGTCGTTGTTACCAATGCGGTAGAGCCGATCGTGAGGTGTCGACCCCGGTTTGATCACTGAAAGGTGCCTTAAGCAGCCTGGTCACATGCCATCTAGGTAACAGTCAGTACACGCCATATGTGTCCATGAGTGATAGTGAAATTCGAGTAGGCACTTTCACTATCCTGCATCCAGAACACTGAACTCTTTTCATGAGTTTTTAACGGTCATACAGGTAGTAGGGTAAATAAAACTAATGAAAACAAATACCATCTCACATTTTGAGAAAAAAATTTGGTTAAATGTACGACAATGGTGCAAAGAGCTAACTTAATAAAGGAAATCAATCCCCACCTAAAACATCGAGATGTTAAAAGGGCTTGAACAAAATAGCAGATTCATTGCGGAAAAGTCTAGTTTTTTCTGCGACAATTTATAAAAATTCGGTGAAATAATCCCATCCACAATAGACGGAGTTAGTGCATTGCTTAGGAACTGGATTGCGCGTGAACTATGTCAATTCTGTAACCAATTCATCCAACGAAGCAAAATATCTGACTGGGAGCAACCGTATCTCAGAAGGTTACATTGTGCACAGCCAAACAGGGAGATTCATGGGTTGAGTCTTCCGTTAATAGCCTACTAAGTCCCTCTTAGTCGCCCGAGGGTAGTTTTCAAGGTATCCATGGATTAATTCCACCATTTGTGAAGAAAAGTTATGCAGGGTCCAAATCGCAAATTTGCGGCCCTTCGATGTAAATTAAAGTGTGCTAATAACGAACAACTTCTACAGTGCTCGTAAAGTATTTTGAGCCGCTCGCTCATTCATCATGGTATCAACAAACATAAGCAATTGCAAGTTGTTTGACGTATGTGACAGTGGACGCTGACCCTCATCATCACTTGGTTTTTTGGCAGAGCCTGGAGATGATGGAGGGGGTAACTTAATGATGTTGTAGTGAGGAGAAAAATTTGCGAAACTGCGCACTCCTAAGCCTTTCTTGCAATAAGTAGTCACGGTACGTAACACCTAATTCAGGGGGCATCAAGCAGAAGTCTGATAGAGTAGAATGTGGGTTGACCGCCCCCGACCCCAAGTCGCTCTTTTTCCCGGGTTTGAGAGGAAATTCGGCTGATTTTTCTACGTGTGAAGGTCCACAGGGGAACGTCTCTAGACTACAGATAACGGCCGTGACTCAGTGTTTTCCTAATTTAGATCACAGAGGTGGTAAAGTGGATTATTTCAAGGCGTCATCAAACCTACTGAGGTTCTTGAGGATTGTCCTGTTCCTCTCTTTGACATCCTCGTGGTGCACACATCTCAAGGAACCATGAATTTAAATACATTTCTGAAGAAAGCTTATCGAATTTGGATTGTCCTTGGTGTTGTCTGATAGCTATTTTTTCCGTACAAACAACCGTTGATTGCAACCGGAAGTCGTCTAGAGTTTAACTTTTTTTGAGTCCTCATGAGGAAAAGCCTTACTTCAATGCGTATTTCCTCCAGGCTCTGTTTGACAACCTCGAAATGAGGAACTTGTCAGTCGGCTTGCAAATTGACAGTGACTGTTTTGTGACAGTTAAAGTTAGTCTATGAAACATTCGCCAAATTTTGTCATTTCTGTCATCGGGAACTAAAGTGTCACCAATACAGCACAGTTGCAAAAGTAGTCATACTTTAGGTTACTTAGCCCTTCTTTATCAAGAAAGCTCATTTCTTCAGTGGATAATTTTTTATCCATTCAAATCCGAGGTAGCCTCAAAATGCTAGTTTGTGTCACCAAGCCCTATGAAAACTGTTTTTTCTTACCACTCAAACAACTGTCAGTTCAAAACGAAAGGGTTAGTAGTTTTCGAGAATCCGTCAAAATATCAGACTGGTGACCAGAATACCCCGAGCATCTTCGAACGTTCGATGTCAGGCATCAAATGACTGTTGCAGAAGTTAGCTGCACGTAGCATATCCCCAATAAAATTATGCCAAAGTGTGCCTTGGGTAATCAGCTAGAAGTACTGCGTCTGGAAGCAAAGCTTCTCAGACAAACCTAACTCGGACAGTTGCTCCACTCCCAAAGAAGGCACTGTCTTTCGTTCTAGATTATTGTTAGTGACATTTTTGCAAGGAAAGGACCGTGACATGGCATTTTGGAATGAGATCAGCTATAGGCGGTCTGAGAGTTATGAGATCTTCCCGGTTTTCTGGTTGGGACCCATACAGTCCTCCTTGCGCGTGGTGGATAAAACTTTAGGTTAATCTATCAATAGAATATGGCACGTAACCGATCTTTCTGGTAAGCATATTTTCAACTCCTAAATGGACTGCTTGTCTGTCGTTGCGTGCTGAATTTGGGTTTGTTGAGCCCCACGTGGGAAGCTAAGTTGAACTCTCTGGTGATTTCCCGTTCACATATGGTGTTCGAATGTGCTCATTTCCATGCTGTTAGATCACATTCCCAAAACAACACGAATTTTTGTATTCCTCAAATATTTCGGCCCCTTTAATTGCTATTCTTCATATTCACATCACTCTCGTTTGAAAAATCGTCTTCCTGTCCTGGTCTAGTTATTCTCCTGAGCCCACACCATAGCGGAGAAGCACTGGACTCGAGGCTTGCTCTTATTAAAGGTCAGAGCACTGAATATTCAGTGGCCAGATGTCAGGAGTTCAAACACCGAAACGGCCATTGGATATGCACTGCTGATAAGCTCCAATAAGAGTGAAACTTGAGTCCAGTACTTCCCCATTTGGTGTGGACTCACCAGAATGATTGCGTCAGGACAGGTTGACGACTGTTCGCTCGAGAGTGGTGTGAATATGAACAGTGCATATTTCACAAACCCCCATATTTACTACTTACAAGCCACAAGCCGTCGGATTTGTTCTAGCTTATGTTGGCAATTCCACTCAAGTTGCGCCATACGCTGCAACTGTTCACGCGTCTACTGTTATTCTCACGCCGCACACTCAGCAATGCAAGTATGTGGATAGGCACCACAAGCATCCACGTTAAAAACGTTTTTTTGTGTTCTATTTCTTTCAACTTTCCAGTATGCAGTGTGAGTTCCCTGGATAACAATGTGTGCGTAACCGTTCTACAGCTTCAACAACAGCGCGATACCCGATACAGGTCAACGACGATCTAATAGAGGATCATTGAGTGCAACTCACTGTCTGTCAATGGTGATAGCGCCGACTGGGTGACCAAGGTCTTCTAGCATCGCTACCGAAACCACTTACAGCCCTTAAGTTATGGCACATCTGACCGCCACCCATGTGCCGGATAGTCGCCAGATTTGTATGGTTAATATTTTTCAACTGAGATTTCGTTCCGTAAGTGGAACTAGTCTATCACGAGAATTCTCATCCTCTTTGGAATCGTCAGCGATGCGCATATAACGAAATTCATGGGGCTTCAAATCCGCGACCTTTTGGTGAGTGGTTGCACCATTGACCCTTAGACCACGAGCGGCTGAACAGCTCTCACTTAGACAAGATTATTATTACTGGACTGATATATACACTACCTGTGAGCTCTACTTATAACAGAACTCAAACTTAATGCTCTCTTATTTTGGCGTGAGTAAGCCAGAACAATCGTATCGAGACATGAAGCGGTCTTCTCAAATAAGACTGGCACAGAGCCTAGTACATTAGGTTGAAGTTTACTCAGAATATATTGATTGCCTCCGGAGAATTTGTGTGACGAATCATCTTAAGGTATTTACTAGTCGTGGAAATGACTTCTACTCGACCGCCTTTTTAAATCGCGGCGTTCCCCTTATGGAAAAAGTCCGCCATGCTGGGATTTGCTTCTAAAGATTAATTAATGAATTATCATCCAGAATGTACAGATCTCCAGGATAAACCATTGAAGCTGACCATCCGGTACAGTACAAACATAGTACAAACATATCTGAGGCCAAACAAACACAGTACAAACATAGTACATAGTACACAGTACAAACACAGTACAAACATATCTGAGGCCGCGTTACGTGGACGTGAAAGAGGAGAGTTCCAGAACAGATTTTTTGCGGAAGATAAGTTGACCTAGTTGTAGGTTCTGATAGTCTTTGACCTGTAGTTTGAAAATAACTTGGACACTCTTCCTGCTTTCAGAATAGCTTTAGAGTCAGTTGGGCTCGTTATACTGATCTATCAAAATGCGGTTAAAACCTGCTGAACCCGACAAATATGGTTGGAGCCGGGCATAGAGGCGCCCGGTCGGTATACGTAGCGCATAATCAGGCTCGGCGAATTTTCCCTGACGAGTTTTCACTTGCATAACACATTGAAATTTGTTGTGTCAAAGGCAGTATTTTGCTGTGAAATCCGAAGATTTCTTCCTACGAATTTGGTCAACTTCAACTTCTTTTATCAACACGCCTTACTTTGAGTCCACGTTCTCAACACTGTGGATGAACTAAGTGTTTTGTTGTGGTTTACCAGGGCAGAATAATGCAATATGGAAAGGAAACTTCATTGAAACATCCGGTAAAGACGAAGTAACTCTGCATTCCAGGAATCTACTAACCAAGGAAAGTAACCGCGTCTGCTCATATGCATTTCGAAGCGGTTTTGAACTGTAGGTCATTCTTATTGAACAAGTAATGTGCGTTCTCCGAGTGGATAGTGTTTCTCAGTTGATCCAGCTGAAGTGAAAAAATTCCACGTTCAGTTGTGGCAAGCAAAACGATACTCAGAAAGGGACATTTTTCCAACGGAAGAATCATTTTCGTCACTTTCAGAACTAATTAGCTTACAAGCATTCGTACCATGAACCAATGAATCTAAACCATTCACAAGTATTCACATGCCGCAACAGTTCTTGGATATTTAAGCACTGTGATTTAGGTTGCCTGAACTATCGCGTCCGTCATTATCACCAGAAATGCGGATTTGTTGGTCTGGCTCACACTAACCTTCACCCTAATCCTAACTTCTCTTTTTCGACGCCACTTTGAAGTGATACTAGGCCTGTTATCATATGCTATTGTTGCCGGTCAACATACACATTCCCGATGAGGAAATCTCGAATCGCTCACAGACATTCTGCAGGATTGGCTTCATTCTATACTAATGAGTACGTGACATTGGTAACTGCGTACAACAGTTGACCAGCACGATTGCAGAACGTACTGTAATTTAACGCAGAATAAGGTACGTTATTAGCTTGGCTGATAGGATTGTTTTAACGCTGGTGAACATGACTACGATTGCTTCTTTTGGCTTTCTCGGATAGCATAATTTTCATTCGTTGTTGCTCAAAAAGCTACTATACTCGGAAAAATCCCAATACAATACACCATTGGATGATCGGCTCTCGTAGACCAAGGAACAAGACTGCATCTATAGGGTGTCATCCTGAATGGTTGTTTTAACTGAGCCTATTCTCTTGAAATTCTGGAACTGCGTTCCTTTAGTAGCTAGGTCCATATCCGCTGCTGATTTCAATTCAAATATTTAGGAAGCTATTGCACAGGTGGACCAATGAATTTCGCAATGTCCCATCACAGTCTGGGGGTTTTGTCAAAATTTATCTGCATTTCCCAAACAGAGAAACATTGGTTACCCTGCCGAACTGGGACACAGAAACTGTGTGGCTTACAGCAAGTCATATTTTTTTATGCCTAATCGAACCAGGATTGATTCACTCTCTGCCAGGAAGTAAGCGCTGGATTTTTATATTTGAATTTATACATAAATTGTCACCATGACACCAGTTGTGTTGTAAATGGCTAGTGTAATGTAACGCCTCACGTGAAGGAAAATTAGTGTGTTGAAAAATTCTTTCAAGGTCATCCTATCCACCGTAGTCTACCGTAAATGCAACCCTCTAAATAAAGTGCACGCCATGCAGCTTCGAAACAGCTAACTGGATATGATAGATTGCATCGTCGTGACCCGAGAATAGGTCCAGGTAATACGAACTTTCATGTTTACACGCTGCTGTGACAGCGCCTTGGAGAGTGTGTTTTTGGATCCGGTGAGGATTCCCTTCTCATATTGTGGCAGTTGCTACCAGATCTACGAAGGCCAGTTTTCCTAAGGTACACAACCCTAGTTTAGCTTAGACGGGAAACTGGTACCGTCTTTAGCGTATCGAGTGTTATCCTCCTCAAGGTTTATGGTGAAACCGGCTATTAAAACCGTGCTCAAAATTAGTCAACCACTCAGCGGATTCAAATCGGGCAAAAAAAGGTTACCTAATCCAATCTCGTAGTTCCAGAGTGAAGGCACACATGAGGCGCTTCACGCAACTATTCACCATCCTATTGTGAGTGGATGTACCTGAGCCTGCTGGCGGTCTTCTAATATTATTTTATAACTGAAATATATCACGAGAACTAGGTTGTCTAAGTACCGAACTTTCGGAGAAAAGTTGAAAACAGACTTTGGCGTCGAAGACTCTTGCACTTATGTGCTACGTCTGTGTCGGATATTTGAAGATTAAATCGGTAGGAATGAAATTTTTCTTTCGTCGTTGTTGTCAAAGGTACAGTGCGAGGAAATAACCACCGACAACGTCCGCCCCCCTTAGTTCTCTTGCTGGTGCCGAATCTGGAAAACGGAAGTTAAACACTCAGGCTGCGACACAGTAGTGGGTCAATGGTTCGAAAAATACATCGTAACCATATTCACCAGCTCCTGAAGCGTAATAGGAATAAACATGTTAAAACGCAGCTACGTTTTCAGAAAACTTCATAATTGGCCAGTAACACTACGTTCCGACTAACAGTAGGCAAGAATTGGCGACCAACAACTTCTTAACCACTCCTCTTAAGAAGACTATGTTTGATGGGGTTTTAAGATGAACCACTAGTGTATTTAGAATTGTGAACCACTCTTCAAGCTATTCGTTATCTCAATGATACAGATTTGAGGAAGAACGACAGCCATAGGATAAGTTAGGTTGACTGACAACGAATGTTTACGACATGACGCATTATCCTTGCCAGCAGTTCGCATAGCGTACGCGAATTTATTCACACTGCGTCATTTCTGTGGCCGTTCAAATGCTAAAAAAAGACTGCAGAAACAATCAACTCTCAGTAGTAATTATAACGTGCATTTTGGAGTCCGAAACGGAATAAGCCCGTACTTCGGTCACACACACGCAAGCCGGTGGTCTCTCTCGAACATGGTGTCAACTAATCGTAGTTTAGACCAAGTGGCCTAGCTATGACAACAGTTCAAAAGAAGGTCCTGTTGTTGGAAGCACTGAACGTCCGATATTTGTGGGCAAATAAAAAGCTGAATGGCCAAAATCATCAAAAAATAAAATATAAAGTTACAAATTGTAGTTTTTCATTGGAAGGGCAACTTTCATGTTTATAATAACGAACGCCTCAAGAGCAAATCTTTCTACACAAAAAACGGAATAGTCGGCGAAACTGCTTGAGCTTGAGGTACTGAAGGTCTTGACGAGTGCAGGTTAGACCGGACCGACTAGTTTCGGGTTGTCTCGTGTGTGCAGGCATCATTTGAACGGGAAACGTATAGCGTTGGATACCCTCGTAGGAAACATGACCTGCCACAACCTTGTATAAACTGGAAGTGTGGAATTATACCTGTAGACTTTGCAAACGGGCTGGAAAAAGCCGTTTGTTAGACACTTTATAAGTTGTCGAATTCATTCAGATTGATGATACTGTTCACCGAAAAGGCAACCACCAACATTTAATTTGCGTGCTACCTGTATTAAAGTCATGCGAACTTAGATTGACGTTCGGACTCGTCGACAGTCATGAGTTTCTTGGATCGAAAATGACAAGCGCTCATTTTCCTTTCAAGAACCTAGCATAGGTTGTATGCCACACGGATATGTAGTTGATATACTCTTGCCGGATTCGTACTTCAATACCTGCGGAACGGATGGCGCGTCCGATTCCTTTCGCGCCCCATACCAGATTATGCGACAGTGAACAAATGCGGGCATTGACTGAAACTCCCTTCAAGTCCATGGATAACGACGGAAGTGGAGTCATTGGTTATAATTACGGGTCCAGCTGGTGTTTTCGCACTAAATGCTTTGAGCACTTGTAGTTGTTTGTCCACGTCACACTGAAAGCAACAGGCTAACTGCTAAATTTAGGTGCGTGTAACCAATACAGGGGAGAATGCCAAAACTCTGGAACCTTCACAATGGAATAGAGTGTTTTCGACAAATACACTTATTTGCATACCAACTAGGTTCTCACGAGAGACTCAACCGAATCTCTCGTTTATGATATTCTTCAACTGAATGTACTGCACAAAGACCGCCTCATGTTTCAGGTGATACGATATTTAAGGTATCGCAGTATATTTTCATGAAGGAAACTGCTCACAAGATTGCTAAAAACTCTTCGACAGCCCACGACCGGTTCCGCTCTTCTTGGGGTTCATCGGGTAGGCGACGTCCACGAGTTTCCGTCAGCCTTATGTTCTGCCTGAACGCAACTACTCTCGTTTGCATATTGATTTGATTTTCGTGGGAGACAATTAAATCTCTCGTTTGTCATAGAAGGTTGTGCACAGTTTCATCCCTCAGAAAATGGACGAAACCCAAAGTGACATCACCGACGACACCTAAGATCATTCGCCGTTGCTGTACTCTATGCCAAACTGATAGGACAAATGACTAAGTCACCTGATCTCTGTTTGGGTTTGATGGATATGTATGTGTGACTCAACCAAGTAACCTAATTGCTTGCGTATGCGCCATTCATTATGAAAGCATGGTTTGCGCGCCCAGACCGTTATCAGCAGTATTCAGACTAAATCCAACCAAAGACGATGCGTGGGTGTTCTTGAAACCGGCTTCAGAATCACACCATAATGATTCGTGATGTAACCTCAAGGAACTTTAAGAACGTCGCACGCATAAGGATCATACAAATCTGTGATATATTTGCTCTTGGGGAGTAGTTCATTTGAAAACGCTCTCCTTCTGGTTACCTCGGGTGAAACCTGCCTCAAATCCTTTGGTATTTTAAGCAAGCTTCTCTTGTCAAGACAGAGTTTTACTCCTTAGTTCATCGCAACTATGAGAATCATGACAGTTTTTTTCAGTAAATTTCCTTCCAAGTACACATAAGGACCGAGATTACTCTGAAGAGAAAAGATTGAGTGTTCATCTCGTTACTACGGAAAATACCTTATTCATCAAAGTGCAGTGCACTTAGAAAAAATAGGTTCCAGATTTCTTACTCTGAGAATTTTCAAAATGTGCTTCAAGAACCTACTCATTCAGGTTCCCATACTCGCTTCTAACCCAGAAATCAGGCGGAACTCACCAAAACTTATGAATAGTGATCAGTTACTCCGCCAACTCACCTAGAATCAAGTCGCTGTGCTTGATCCGGGTTGTGTGCCTTGTTGGAGAGGCCTAACCACGAATTTCTTTTGACAGGAATTTTCAAATTCAATGGCTGTCTTTTTGACAGAACACACTGCTCGTAAGCTTGCTGTAAACTCTTCAACAGCTCACTACTGGTTTCACCTTCTTGGGACTAATAGACACATCTATTTTGTTTAAGACTGCCAGCTCAGGTACACCCAGTTCCTCAGACCTGTTGAATCTTACACAACCAAATTCTTTTGTTAACATGATTTTTGCAATCGAACCTTTACTTATTGGTCCTATAAATAACTTGGCACACTATAGCCGACAATTCTCACGTTAGGAACTTACGACAGTGGGCCAAATTAATCATTGCCCACTTTTCAAACGACACAATGTTCACACCTGATTACATGTACACCAGATGTCGGAATAAGGTGAATGATGGCCGGAAACCTTTCATGTTTAGCTTGCCGTTGGTCGCATGCAGAAGCACGATAATATGTCTTCTAACCAAAGCAATATTATCCGACTGCTATTACTCTCGACTGATTCCCTTTGATAGTTTCCTGAACAGCGGACGTGTATTTTCACTACTTTGATGTTCTGCATCTGCTTGTGCATTGTCTGCCCGGGCTTAGATTTTTTCCTATCCATATACTATATTGACTTGTAGTCACACAAAAGACTTCACTGATAGCCGAATACGTGCCACATAGCTGTTATTGGTGCTACCTAGTAGGTTTTGACCAACTTATACCAGGTCTGTTTGCGCACTGCTTTAGTGCTAATTGCCGTGCACGTAGTTGGTCGTGTAACTGATCAGGCTGGTCAGTTTGTCTGGAAAGAGTTCATGCAACACGTGGTCAAACCGGTAGCCTGGATGGAGCTAACGATTGTCTGTGCCCGATATGTGAATTCATGCTTGTATGTATTGTAAACCTTAGCCCCCACGAAGAAACTGCGAAAACGCCTGCTATTAGCCAACAAAATTAATGTATGCTGTTTGGACGAACATTGGTAAATGAATTACGTTGATTGGTATCATGCACAAACGACGTCGAAGTCAGGGCTGCAGATATTCCGTATGTAAAGGTGAATTAAGTGATAATCCAGTCAGAGTGTAACTGGTTATTTGCAACAATATGTAAATCTTGAATGTTTTTTTCTTCTGGACTGGTTTTCTATTACGGGGCGAACAGCTTCTGCCTTCATACAGACAAAATTTCGTGTCACGATGACTTGATAAATGCGGCGTCCGAATACACATTCGTGCAGAATGTGTCATGTTCGAAACTTCAAAGCACCTATGCTGAGGATCTCCGTAAACAACGGAACAGATGTCCACTCCTTCGTTGACTGTGATGAAACCACTTCGTAGAGAATTCTGAACATTTTTTTCAGCCTGACGAAATTAAGAAATTATGTTTACGTCGCCTGAAAGATGCAACTTTGGGGACGTCTACGTGTTTCTCTTACAAGTGTGCTTTCGGGTTGGACAGCTGATATGAGCCACGTGATGAAATTCTCTTTTCATCATTGTGACTCCAACAGGAACGTTTTGCAAACGGAATGGACGTCCAGTATTCAGTACACCTGTGTGTCTGCGAATGAAAATAGATGTGGAACCTCGTGAACCTGTGTCGTGTTCACCGGTTCCCGTTACTTACGGGTCTTCAGTGATAGCAACCTATCCTGTCACCGGGCTAACCATGAAGCAGAATTATAACAAATTACTACATCGTTTTCGGAAAAGTTTGGTAACAGTCAGTAGATTACTACATCATTGAAGTTACAAAATACCATCATGCATGTCGGGCATAGACGGTCACCTGCAGTGCCTTCGAGCGTCGCGAAATATAAGGCTGTCCAAAGGTGCCCGAGGTTAATTTATGACTCAAGCCAATTCAGGTTCAATCAAAGGGGAGAGGTGCACCCAATTGATGGTTTCCAATAAAGATGGAACAGCATGAAACTGTTTGACTCACAGAAAGAAATCTCAAATGACAATCCCCAAACCCCCTCACACTATCAACAAGCCTATGAAAGCTCACTAATAAGCAATGATAGTACTTTAGTTGTGCCTAAAATATCAAGTATCTGACCTGATGGTTGACGGATACATGTGAGCCACTTTTGTAGGGTGAATCCACTGCGATCTAAATGCAGGAACTTACAGATGAATCCGTATAGTATCCAACCTGATTTACAGTCTGCTGCCAGATTTATTAATTGTCTTACATCCCTTCACCTATTTGCTTCAACCGATGAATCCGTATACAGGAGGCGAAGAATCTGTATACAGAAAGTGAAGAATCTGCTCTCTAAAGACGGTAATCCCATTCGTTTGACAAACAAACATGCAAATAACCATGCTGTACGACTGCGTCTTGCAAAAAAAAGCATCTAGCACGTATTGGGACCTGGCAGTGTAAATTCTGCTCGGAGTGTGACGGATAAAATTACACAAAAGTCATTTTGGGTGAACCAAACCGTGTGGATTTTTCAGCCCACAGTACATGGATGATTTGGTTGCGGAACAAACGGATCTGGTACCACCAGCTGCATGACGAAGCACTAAATGGAAATAATTCGATGAATCAAACAAGTCTTCCGAACAGTGTGGATAAAACCGCGAGTGGCTTTCTAACCGTGGATAATGTGACGAATCAGGAATAAACGTCGGTCTTTCAGAACAAAGTCAGAGGTTGTGACGCAGCGCTGGGTGGAAAACGCTAGAAGTATGCGCACAACACAAACTGTTTCTAAGGTATTTGAGGTCAAAAAGGTCACATGAAGTTGTAGCATATCACTTTACGTAAGGTTTTATTTCATTTTTGCGAATCGGCATTTGACGATGAGTATTAGGTTTTGGCTGGTTAAAGGCTTGTATAATTCTGCTGCAACGCAATAAAAAACTGTTCCGTGTAACGCATAATTCTCGCAGTCAGTGTGTAAAACTCCAAGATTGTGGGCATTGTGTGAAAGTCATTTCCGTTGGTAAGGATAGTCATGCTGAATTAATGGACCGGCGGTCCTCGTAATAAGGCATTCCACTCAACGATTTGAGGGTTCATTTCTAATCTGCTTTGACGCATCGCGAGTCAATCATCGAAATTCCACCGCTTCTTTTGCAAACCTCACCCACCCTAAACCCAGCGCACAACGACAAGCGAACTTCAGCTATGCAGTCTGAAATGAAAATGACTGCTTGCGCACAACTGTTTTCGGTTGTTTGCAGTGTCCCGCAGAGTTTTGAATTGCCTGCAATTAGGATCACTTTGGCCCGAGCCATCAAGGCGCCAAGATTCTACAGCCGCTGAAATTTCACGCTTCCGTGTTGTGACCTGCCCCCTGTGAACCTTTCGCTAATAGTCACTCGGATCAGATAACAAACTTTTTCCGGTAGACGGTGGTTGGGCGTAATTAATACATAATACAACCACCTAAAACTGTTCCAACGTTTCGGATTACTGACAGAATACCTGCTTACACACTATTTCTTCGTTTACACGCTGCAGCTAACTAACCCTTGCTATGCTGCGGAGGCGCCCGGTGATCAGCACTTGAAGGCATACGATTTACCAAGATACACAGACCAACCAACAAATTCCGGTTTCAGAATAGCTCAGGAGGATGGGAAATCTTAAAGAAGGACTTGGTATTTTGAATGTATGAATCGCATGCCAAAACACGAATGACAAGAAGGTAGCATCATCTGAGAAATCCAGGTATGAAATTTGTCCCTGAGTGAGGGCTGGCTCAATGAGAACCAGCCTCACAACAATGCTCTGAAGAGTGTCACTGAGAAAACGGGGAACAGATAAAACGAGAATTTGAGGAAGCTTCTTTGCGCTCGACTGATGACAAGAAATAGTTGCAGCCTTCCCTAGGGGTTAAACTTGTCGAAAGTTCGTTTGTATATTACACCAAGCACAATGACGCACTTTGCTGGCATCCTACGCCTATGTAGATACCCCATGAGATATTTCCGTCAGTCGAATCAGAAGCCGTGAGTGTGGTTAAAAAACATGGCCGTTGCTTGCTTACAGATTTAACGGTATTCTTGAATCTGACTGGAGACAGACGTTTTGCCAAAACACTCTCAACCAGGGCGGAAACCGGTTTGTTCCGGCCTCATCCGCATGTTAAAATAGGATGGAACTGCACCTTCCCGTAGCCCCACACATTTTGAATCAGTGGCCTTCTTTGAGGGTCAGTCATGCTGAACGTGTCACGATGACGCCACTGGGCATCTGTGGCTTTTTGTGGAAAACTGACCGACCGGGTGAGAACTAACTGTGTACCTGATGCTGTCACCAATGCTTATTCCCAGCTACTTATTTACAAGTGGCTTATTCCAAGAAAAATATTAAAAGAGACCATTCTCCTGTCCACGAAATGAGAACGCGTCTGAAATCGTACGCTCTATTCCGTCTCGAGTACCCCAAGTAACCGGGTCCTAGATATCACGCTAACAGGAAACCTCAAATAGATTTCTACGAAAGCAGGTCAAATTTCTGATCAAATGTGTGGAAAAAAATGAATCTGTGGAACAATCCTCCTTCAGGCCATGTGTGTGCCGCCGACACAGCCACATTTCGATTCTCGTTCCCATTTGTGCATGTCCGTCTACGGCAAACTGGTTTTCGACATTAGCGACTGTCAAAAACGAAAATGAAACGACAGCCAACTGTTGAAAGTGGTACGTGCCTGGTGAAATGAACATCTACCCACGAACATTGGAGCCTTTTTCACATCAGGCAAACCAGATACATGTAGAAATGAGTAAACGTACAATCATTCCGCCTTATGGGAATCTTTTCGGCGCGAAATCCACAAATAAGACAGCAATTTGTGCAAATTAGCTAGCCTCTAAAACCCCTTCAGATAGACCATCTCGCATAAGGAAGCAACCGAGTAAGAACTTGTCTGGGCAAACAGCGCTAGCCATGACTTAATAATCCCCACAAAAAAAGGACTCCGAAATGTATTGGAGGAATTTAAGCGATTGACTGAAGTCAAGTAAGAGAATCTCAAGTAATGTCCTAAATCTATATTAAAAAAATTAAGAGGTGCGCACCTCTCGCATCCTCTTCACGCGACATCTGTTACTTTTTGGACTACGATCAGGAAATTTTACCGTTTCTGTTTTATCTGCTCAGGACTTTTATCGATAAATCTTTTTAAAAATGCGTTCAAACATCAAATGGCATGATTTGCATTCTTTTTTATTCAATAGTAGAAAACGAGTAAAAAAGAAATCTTTATCAGATCTGTTAACCCATCAGCGATCGGCGGGGAATGTCTCTCGAAACTGAACATTGCAATTGTCAACTCTCGCTAGAAACATGGCGAAATTCAATTAGGATTTCAACCTGAAGGTGAAGACAGTCTACGCTGAAAATGGTGGAAACATCTCTCCGAAATCGTTTCTTTAACTACCGACTAAAATCAACTTCATTTACATCTTGCCCGCTAAAGACATTGGCCTTTTCGATCTTCGCTTAACCGAGCAGCTCTCCTTAAGTGAGCAACAGTTAGCAGACAGAATCTGGGATATGGAACGGGGTTATCTTTTTATTGCCCTATGTATAATATGACAGTTGCATAAATTATGCATTACAGTACTCTATCCAACTTAATCTCTCTCGACCATATACGGTTATATTGCATCCAGCATGCTTTTGCAGGCCGACAGTTTTTTAGCATTCTCCAAACCATACTAGACAGAAAGTGTATATCTTGTGAGCAAGGAAAAAAGTGGGATAACCAATTTAATAACGAACTCAACATTTCGTTGTGAAGAACAACAAAATCCCTCAGAGAGAATTTTTTGTACTAGAAGACGATTCTGCTTGCTTGGTTGAGTACACTGTGTGAGGTGAACTCAATGCCTGTAAGTTTTCTCTCCATTTTATTCCCGTTTTCCACTTTTGGCGAAGCAGGGTTTGAATTGTGGATTATGAGGGCGACAAACGATGGAAAATTTGGTCTAGATTATCATCGTACAAATGAGTTAGCGTCTACTTTCAGTATAGTGCGGCACAATGTGTGAAATTGCGCACATATAAGGTTACCCCTACCCGTTTTTAATAGTAAATAAAAGGACGCTTTTGCTCCAAACGTTTTCCTAATAAAATTGGGAAATCCGGTTTTTCTTTGGCGTTAACTTCAGCCTTGGTGCAAGAACCTGCCTCAATGTCTCCGGATGTTTTTCAAGGTGATATCACAGAATAAACCGACTTCCTGTTCTCATTTTTCTAGAGTCAGATGCTTCTTTTAATCACTTCGCCTCAGTGAGTTCTTGAATCAGCTTCTCTGCAGAATGCCATCCCAAACCGTCTATTCAGGTTGCCATTGTCAGAGGGTCTGCTACTCAGAGGAATCTTCACTGTTCTGAGATACTGAATTAACGAATGAAGTTTCCTAGAAGCATGTTGCCACACAATAAGCTAATCATTTGGCACAGAAATCAACCTAATCTATGAACCATTACGGGCAAACAGCCACCAAAATGGTTGGTCAAATCTAAAAGAACCGAGTACCAAATGGACACCTCAGGCGTCAGCCATAGAACTTACAACATAAGGTCAACCAAGTATGAGTCAGATGGGTCGAACTCAAAATTCGTGTAGACGTCGACCAGCCAGAGCAGCACCCAACGGGACCAATCATTCAAACGTCCAGAATTAGTCGGAGGTTACTTCCACATTCGGAATTACTTTTAAAAACAAGCTGAACACTACTCAAAGCCAGCACATTGAAGCACCACTAAAACGTGACGTGACAGTAGGTTGCCACGCCCTGAGAATGCCACCTCGATTGGTGACGCACCGTTTGCAACCAAACTTCCGAGCTCGAGAAACGGAGGGTTTGAACATTTCCCTGGTAGTTCGGAGGAGTTTGATTAACTGGCTCAGGTGGTCTAATGTCTCTCACAGCTATGAAAATCAAGACTGTACATCAGCAATAATCAAGCCTGTTAAGGAAAAACGGTGCAATTAAAACCAAGCAAAACGGGGAAACCCTGTAAGTGTTGTGTGGCCCATCAAGCAGCCGTGAGAGCACTTAAATAGATGACAACGCACTTCATGGTCTTCCTACCTTGTTTGGTTGTAAATAGACTATCTTCGTGAAAATCCTGTTTGTTAATGTCATTGATTTACCTTGATATTCAAATTTCTAAGGTCTAGTTGAATGTACAAAGAGAATGATTGCCAACTGCTCACTCTAGTAATAAAAAAATATACAAAATTGGTATAAGTTCAATATGTGCACGTAAAATCTTCGTTCACGCACAATCATTGAGTGTGTGTAAATTTATAGAGTCCAAACTCTCAGCCGGTTTCATCAGTAGGCATTTCAAGGAGGATGAGATCCTGCTGCTTCTGACCGACAAAATCATCAAATCAAGCCATCATTAGGTGGAAATTCGATTAGTTCCCCTAAAATAGTTACGTTCATAGGATGACGTAAAATGTACTGGGATTTGTCCCTTCCTAATAAGCCATGACATAACCAGTGTTCATCAGCCAATAGTTTGAAACCTAACTTACATTTGGTGGTTCAACCTTCATTGCACCGAACCTACGTCCCAAAAGACTAAGGGAGAATAAGTTGAAATTTTGGGGTACGTTGATTGTTACCTATTTTCATGCCCCACGAATGTTACAAACTACAAGTGAATCTAGGCTCAGGGGTCCTGAAGATGTGAGACATGAAATGCAAATAAAAGGAACTAGAACAAATCTAATGCAGTAAGCACCAGAAATCCCTGTGGATCTCGCACTGAGACCAAACGTATTTGAAAATGGGTGTATTCCGCCCGAATCAGGGTACGTTTACGCGCGAATAGATAGGGAGATGCAGAAACGCTACTCAGGAGCTTGCTGAAATTACACCATGACCAGTCTAGCCTTCTTTCTGGCTCAGCAGGCAGACGCAATTCTTGAGTATTCGTCAATCGTTTGTTCTACTGAAACCCAAATTGGACGTAATTCGCAAAGACGCCTATTTGCATACCTTTTTGGTTTTAAAGGGTTGACTCAAGTGAATCCAGTCTTGATCTCTTTTGAGGAGTCGACTAGTACATAAGGTCGATGGACACTCGGGAATTATGCTTATCCAAGGACCTCATGGGGGACTGTTTGAGTGTCTTCAAGAACTGTAAAAGTGGTGTTTCTTAAAGACAATATACTGCGATATCTCGATTATCGTTACAATTGAAACACGACGCGGCCTTTGTAGAGCACATTCAGTTGAAAAAATCATAAACTAGAAGTTCCGCCCGCTAAAACTGAATTGGTATCCAAATGAGTGTATCTAGCAAGATAATAGCTGGGTTCTTGATCGTGTTCTAAAACTACAAACGCTTTCAGACCAAACTGGGTGACGATACTTTTGAGCCTCCGAAGGAACCTGGACAAACTGACCGGCTATTTGGTGCTTTTAGCAAGGATTCAGTACGAATGGTCGTTGAAATCCCGATGTAGATAGAAACGTTGTCCAGAGTCTCTGACGTGAATCAGCAGTCCTTTTTAACTGTGAGATGGTCGCAGCCTTCGCAGAAAGGCACGGATAAAAAAATTCTGTCTGACTGTGCACCAAATAAGTAGTCGAACATATGCGCACTGAACTAATAAGTGGGGACCAACTATAGGTTATTCAAAGGATTACTCTGAAATAGCGAACGACGTTCGACTTTGCTAAGCAAACCACGTTATCCATGGGGAATAGAAGGTTGAAAAACATGTTCCAAAATTGTCTGCCCGAAAATTTCCAGAATGACACACCTCGGATAGTACTTTTCACAAGCTTGTTGATCGATGTTTTATGAGTCCAAATGACCTTTCGGAATGCAACGCCATTCAGTGTGAGATGAGACCATCGACAAACCAATTAGTGAGTCTTCAGCAAGAAAGATAATCTGCCGTCCATCAAAAAGACGGTAATCTCCGCTATGACGTGACTCGCTAGCTCCCTAAAATCCAAGAAGCTACTTTTTAAAAAAACATCCGTTCTTCCTCTAGGTTTATTTTACATACGGCCTTTGACTTCAGCTGGCAAGAGAGAACGAAAAAGCAGTTAGGATTCTTGATCACAGTTCCAGAATAAATGGGCGGAGTATGACTGAGAAAGACGAGCATGTCAGTAACATATACTATGTTTCTTAATTTACTACTGCTGTTTGTGTCTTAGCAGCCGAGAAGCTGTCCTCATAAGATGGTTTGCTGAGGCTAGGTTACTCATCGACAACGCACTGATGATGTCTTCTCGAATGGCGACGAAACTTCAGCAAATCGCTTTCCAACCTCGGCAAACAGCTCGACAGCTCTCTGATCAACTTCCAACGAATGCACCGAGCTACCAGCATTCGAGCAAGTTACCAGAGACAAGATATGCAAGTTTCCACCGTTCCTTCTTCTAAGTGGAACCAGTCAGTGGAGAAAAGAAGGGAATACTTTACGGCTAACTCGTCCGTTCAACAACACACATGACATCAATTTACATGTCGACTAGAACGAATGTAGTACAACTGCTCCCCCGAAAGGAGGAAAGCTCACAAATAGCGAGGAACTTCTAACTGAGAGGTTACCACTGGAGGAGCCAGCCTTAATAAAATCACGTGACTTGTACTTGTACTTGATATAATGATAAGTGGTAAGCCTTCCGTACAGTTACCCAGCCACTTGTTAAAAGATACAGTGTTCGACCATTAACAAGAAATTGGCCTGGTCGATCTTTCCAGATATTCATGAGAAGGTTCGGATGATAATTCTCCACGCTGTGAAACAGTGATTCGGTGCTTCTCATCGTTGCAGTATGGAACTACTTTATTGGTGAGATGGAAACTTAATCACAATAGATAAGCATACAACATACCTCAACCCGTCATCGGGCTATTCAGTGGACACAATTCCCACTAAACCATGTTCCCTATCAGCTCAGAATTGCCGGTCATTTGTAACCAGGTACTCTACATCCAATTCTGTGTTGAACGCCGGCTTTTTGCTGGTTTTGGAAACTACTGCTATGTTATGCACTTTGTTCGTCAGCCACATTGTCGTTGATGTCGTGGTGATCCATGGATTAAGTGTTTGATAATCGAAATCTGCGCAGGAAATTTAAGTAATGAAATGTGAAATTCACGTAAACCGTCTCTAACTATGTTGTTCATTCTCAACCAAGTTGTGCTGTACATGCACCTTAATTGTGCAGCCAATTTCAATGTGTAAGCTTTGGTTCTTTTCTATGAGGCGTTAATTAGAGCTTTACCCACGGGTGGTTTGCTCGCACGTTGAAAGTAATAGTTGGAGCTTTCTACCTTAGATTTGTGTGTAAAACTGGGCAGCTTACGAAACAGGTTGGGAGATATGCGATAACAAGATAGATGACAAGAAGTGGCAAAGCTGACGCGTGCACCAGTAAACATGAGAATAGTGTAGCAAATACTTCTTTGACATATTCACCATTCTATTTTGATTACGTCGAAGAACGACACTCAATTAACATGTCCCAAAATGAGTTCGCAAGTAGTTCTGAAACTGGCCTCAAACGTGTGAAGCAATCGTTTTTTTTGGAACACAAATATCTTCACAAACCTACAAACATCTGAATGCCCATGTAACTTCCTACCCATGTCCGTAAGGGCTGTTCAGCCATCTTACAGAGGAACCCTGGAATGACTAAAAGAGTTTTTGATTACTTTGCTAAACAGCTGGTGCACACACACACGCACTTTCATAATCTCGGGTTTCCGTCCGTCCACTAGTCAGCAGGTTCCGGTAAAATCTGAAGTCTTACAGTGGTTCTTTTTCTTCGGTAAAGTTGAAGACAAACTGCACCTGAGTTCAAAACATTACAGTGATGTTTGAATTTTAGAACCTATTCGGAAAATATTACACATTCCAAAAAAATTCTAGTGATCATTTTGATTTCCTTTATATGTAATGAGCAAGAGCTGAGTTATCGCAAATGTGGCTTTGTGATAATACTATTGTGAAATAATACAGATCCGTGAATTAGACCAATTACCAGACAGAATCACGTGGATCGTTTGTGAAAACTCGTGTGTCAAGTTTCCAACATCATATCGTTCCTGGTAATCATTCGACCAATATGTCAGTAGATGGTGCATCCTTGCTAAATGGTACACTAGATCACATGAAAGAAACGTGCGTATAAAAGTACTTCTACCACCACAAACGACCGAAATGCCTGGCTTTTGATTAATTGGCTGTAGCAGTAATCCGAAGGAATCATCCAATCGGCTGATACTTCCGTGTAAACTGTGTGAACAAAGTTGATATAGTGAATCTGACTTGCCGTAAGTCCATAATATCCCGACATAACAAATGAACCAAGCACTAGTCTTGCCCATACACTTGGTTATGTTGGACGGGAATTTAATACTCACGAGTACCGAGTTATAGTTCATTTGGAAGAAAAAAAATGATCAAATCTCAGCGAATGGATCAAGTGATCACATGCAGATGTCCTGACAACTTTCGTGGATAGATGATTCATGCCCCCTCTCCCAAAGCCATTGTCATTTGGGAAAAAAACTTAACAAAAATGAGGGTTGCAGTGTCTTCTAATAGCAATCTAGGAGATAAGGAATCTTGACCTTCTCACCTTTAGGATAATTATTCGACATCGAAGATATTCAATCTCAATACTGTCAACCAGCAACCTAGCTCTTGGGAGACAATCTCGTTTAGTTTAGCTTGATTCAACACCTAGCCAACAAAAACCCATTTCCACTTTCGGAAAATGTGGGCAGATGTTGGCAATTTTGCGGTTCATTGTACTTTAGGCAACGTCGCCAACCCAAAGCGTTGGCGCCGTCTATGAAATAAAGCGCAAAAAAGTCACGCAAACACCTGATGTAACGGTGCTCATTTTATCAATAACAGTTTTCTGCACATTGTCCCAAAGATTGTTTCTATCCGTTGCCCTTTACCAGACGGGACATGAAGAACAGTATTCAGTTGGTACTCAGTCTAAGCAAAGGAATTGTTTGACCGAAAAAGAACTAAATCCGAAAAGTCTGCTAATGGTACGTTTTCCTCCACAACGGAACGCAATCAATCGGTTGGTATCTATTTGTTTTCGAATCCTTGTTTGATATGTCGCAGAAACTTTTCCCCACACAAAAAAAGATTTTCGATAAAATAAGAATATTACTTGGCAAATGAATTGTCACAAAATGGTTTTTATTGGCCTTGCTTAGGTGTGCTTTTTAATTAAAGGGAATGTTTCGTTATTAAAGATGTCATAAAGAAAAAATCAAAAGATGCTTTTGAAAGGCACAAGTGCAAGCTTTCTATCCTCTAGTAGGCTGTTCGTGATAAATTGACTAATATACTGACGGGTTCTCAAAGGTAAGTTATAAGGCACATTCTTAAACTGAAAACAAAAGATAAAGGCTCCTCATCTAGGGAAAGTGGGGATCCGAAATGGAGCCCATGTTATCACCAATCGGATGTTTAAATCCGTTACATTACGTTGCATTACGTCAGTTGCAACCAAAACATTTTGGGTCTCCTGGGGAGAACTGCGCCTACCCCATTGTGGAGACGATGTAAGAAGGTCACCGGTCGTGCTCATAATCATTCAAACCACATGCTAAACTTTGTTGTAATTTTCGGTGCAACATGCTTCTCACAATGACTGCTCATCAGCGTGACTGCTTTACAGCTGTAAATGTCAGGAAATTTTTACAAACCGTGTTTTGTTCTTTTGGGCCGTGGTTCAGAAGGCATACCAGGATTTCTAGGATTATTCGTGATTGGTTTTGTGAGTGACTGGTTGATATTTGACCATGTCGATCATTGACTAATTTAATACAGCCACCGGTCAGGCAAGTGGATTTGATAGAACTTTGTGGTATGAAACTGATTTTAATAAAAATCAATACTTGACAAATCAGTAGAGTTCAAGTAATTAGCTGATTTTTACTGAAAGGCAAACTTATTTTGCGCTGATTTGGATGGACTGAAGCAACGCAGTGGATACAATCCTGTTTGGTTCTGTTGTCACACAATTCAGCTGTTTGTGCCTTCCACATTTCAATTCTAGTTTGGTAGGGTTATTCACTATCAACTACGTAGTGAATTGAGCAGAGTAAATGAAGGGACCCATTTCGGTGTTTGATTACCCGGTAATGTATATATATATATGTATATATATATATATTGTGTACATATATTGAATGGAAATCGAATAAAGTACTACAAGTGTGCCAGATTTTTTCTGTCGCTTGAATGAAAAGGAATTTGAAAGGATCTAGAAAGTGACTCTAATGTTGGGCTACTTTGTAGCGTCCGGAAAATTCTAGCTAATTGACTGGCGAATTATTTGAACGAAAATATTTATGGATAAAATCACTTTATTACAGCAGACCGAAATTCGTAATGGACTTAAAACCAATAATTTATTTTTCACAGTTAAACAAAAATAAAAACTTGTTGCGAACCCAACAGGCCGGTATATGTTTTATCGCTGATGTTCCAGATGCTTTATCCAGTAAACAGAGCAACGTTTTGAATTGTTCTCCAGCTCCTGAGCTACCAAAGGAAATTCGCCAACCCTGCTCGATCCCTCTACTCTGAGCTTTGGTCCAATATTCTGAAACAACAGAACTGCACCCACAAACAGCTTGTAATGAACCGCAGTGCACGTGCGAGTGTTTCGAATTGAGGGAAGTTGCGTGCCTTCCCACCTTGCGAACACAAAATCACACTTTGAATCTTGATATCATATTGTCTACACTTTTATGCAAAGAATCTATACCGACCTCATATCCAGGTTCCTGACCGATTCCAACTGCGGTGTCAGTAGAAGCTCGTGTTCGTTAAATTGTCAGACTTGGTCCCGAGTGCCCAAATGCTTCAAAACGTAAAACCGTACGGAGCTGATAGAATCTTCATCCACGATCGGCTCTTCTGATTGGACGTTTCGAGACCAATTATATCATCGCACAGTTCGAAACATTTGCTACACGCAATGATATTTCAGTTTGAAGTAGAGAGTACAAATTGTTATTTTAGTTCTAAAAAGCAGCGTCTGTTGAGAAATCATCCGCCTAGTCGTTTTCTATTTCAATGTCCAGATTATCCCCAGTCTACATCAACGATCCACTCGAGAGCAGCTAGCGTCGAACATCACCTGAACAATATCAGAAAATTATTAAAGGTGCTTAATCTGTGTGATTGTACCCGTGGGAGTGGAAATGGACTTCCGGGACAGCAAGGCAACCAAACTACTGAATCTGATGCAAAAGGGTAATAATACAGAAAACGCTGCCGCTGAAAAAAATGAAATGCTGACTCTGAATCTACAAGTTTCATAGCATTTTACTCGTTGTTACACCCTTCTACCCATTCCAGGTGAATTGTCCTGATCGGCCACAGTTCAGCTGGAGCACGCATAAAGGTACAAAAGCTATTCAATGTCCAGATTATCCCCAGTCTACCTCAACGATCCACTCGAGAACAGCTAGCGTCGAATATCACCTGAAAAACATCAGAAAATTATTTAAGGTGCTTAATCTGTGTGATTGTACCCGTGGGAGTGGAAATGGACTTCCGGGACAGCAAGGCAACCAAACTACTGAATCTGATGCAAAAGGGTAATAATACAGAAAACGCTGCCGCTGAAAAAAATGAAATGCTGACTCTGAATCTACAAGTTTCATAGCATTTTACTCGTTGTTACACCCTTCTACCCATTCCAGGTGAATTGTCCTGATCGGCCACAGTTCAGCTGGAGCACGCATAAAGGTACAAAAGCTAGAAGACGGTTCGAAGCCGCGCAACAACATTCAACAGGTATCTATTTCCCGACAAATGGCATTTTTGCCGGCGCAGTCTCCTCTACTTACATGACCACAGTCAAGTTTAGTTAGGTCGTATAAAAATTACCCTATTTGAAGTAGCAGAAGTAGCTAAATTTAAGGCAGCAAAGATGAAGTTTACGGTGTCTTTTCTATGCCTCTTCCCTAGACTTGAATATCTACACAAGACAAAATAACATAAAAATAAAAACCAGTGATAACAGGCCAAATCTTTGGTGGCCGGGAACTCAACCTGTCTCATCCCAACTTAAAACAATGTCGTCTTTCAAACAAAAGATACACACAAATATTGCAAAATAACTTTGCAAAAATGACAGTAGGCCTGAAGCCAAGGTATGAGTGGCTTGGGACGCTCGGGACACTCACTATGAAAAGCGAGAACTTCATCGGATTCTGGAGGGATTTATGGGTTAAACAGACACACGGATGAGTTATTGTTGAATAAATGCAGGTGTGAAATAATCATTTTTAGTTGTTCCTATCACTATAAAATTTTTACTTCGTGTATCCGCACTGCACGACAGTTCTACAAGTGTTTTATTCCAGTACCAACACTATATGTCAGCGCCATCTATTCACAGAACGGCTTAAAAAACGTGGGTATAATTACATCCCACTAGATTATTTTCAAACCTGACAGGTATTTTTACATAACAACTAGCTTGAACTTACTAAATGTGAACTCAGATCCTGGGGGAAAAATTACCCATTTTTCTGCAGCATATATGCATAACCTTCTAATAATGTGGTCTAAGAATAAAAAATGAACGAAGTCACGTATGGAGTCTCTTTACTTATTACCAGCCTCACCGGACAAGTCACAGTCTTGTCCAGATCATCAGATTGTAACACCTTTTTGGGAAACCACATTTGAACTTGGCTCCTTCAAACTCCTCATTTCCTTTAGCTCAGTACTATGGCAATCGGTTTGGACGTCTAACGGCAAGAAATGCGATTCTCTACAATAAATTAGCTGAGTTACTATGCCAGCTTCCTTATCCTAAACTATATTCGAATGCTGCTGGTATCTTCATTGAACTAGCAAGGTATATATATATACTTGTTTGCTTTTCCAGATCAAAGGCAACCATTCTTTTAAAACCCTCACTTCAGCCTTAAAAAACGTTTATTCTGCCTCTGAGATATGTCTCATACAAAGACCACAGGATTTCGTCTGCATACACGTGAGTCCAACCTGTCTAATCCGTATACTATTCATGTAGTCTACAAATCCTGCTGCAGCTGCGGAGACGCTTAAACGGGGCAGGCCAGAAATTAGAGGTAAACAATTAAAATCAATCTTCCTCACAAGCAATTGCTTGCAACTGAGTACGCTTTAAGGACAGTTGACTGCTAAACCTGAGGGTATTTTTCTTCTGGTCAACGAGGCTTTATTTAAAGTCATAAACCATCGTCTTAGTTGGATGGATTCGGCAGCCTATCAAGAGGTCAATCAACGCTTTCCAACGCTTTTGCTCCTGGGAATTATCGGCAGGATTCCTTGAAGAAAAATGGTCCGAAGCGAAAAATTACTTTGGTCTCCCAAAGGGTTGGTGTTTTTTGGAAACACTTTAAAAACCATGGTCAGGGTGTTGTTGTCCTCGGGATGTATACTTGAGGGATCACCGTAATTTACAAACCTCAACACTGCCAGACCAGTGCAAAAATAAATTTTCAAGCCTAATGAGCCTCAGCTCACCGGCACACAGGTTAACTGGTCACAGGTTAACAAACTGTCTCGACCCAAAAATCGTTTGCACTAAAAAATATTGCCTGCATGCGAGCCTTAGACAGATTTAGCTAGATATTGGAATGCCGCAGGGTTTCTACTTGTCGTTAACGTGGCGTCTTGTCAAGAACGGAGGTTGGATGCTATGGCACGAAGTTTTATTGTGGTTTAACAACAACAAAGACAAGGACAACTATGTTGAATTAATGAGTTCCATTTTGTCGTTAGACTCACTACCTCCAAGCGATATTGCAAATGTAAAGTGGTTTAAAAGAATGTGGCAATTTGTTACCTGGGTGATTGTTCAGGCACTAAACTCAAGGAACGGATAATTGAAAAAGCTTGAACAAGATCTGCTATGCTGTTAAGGAACTATACCTTAAAAATCAACCACAGCTGATGATTCATTCGCGCACTAGGTTCAGACTCTCTGCCTCTTCGGAAACTTTTTATATAAATTAAACAGTTTTGTAGTCTGTGCTTTAACACAACTTTTATTGCTCTCTCTGCACGTGACTTTCACATCAATTGTGAATTTCCATCTGTATCACACGTATCAGATTGCAACCAACAATCAGTTTCGAGTCATGCAGAGAACTTTTATGGCAAAATATTTTGACGAGTTGTTTGGAGTACTTGATAACTTCCCCGGCAACGCTAATGTGTTGTGACCACTCTGACCACAGACTACTCGTAATTCGATGGTTGATTTTGCTGTTGATCTGGCATTTGGTAAATTTTGTGAGCTTTATTGGAGACACACAAGCATCACCAATCTAATTTTTAGCATCCTGGCACTAACACCGTCCAATTTTCACGAGTTGTTTACAATTCAATGGCCAGTTCAGTGATGGCGTAAATAAATGCATGATACACTTCTACACGCAGCATCTGCGTAAACAACAGTACCGCGGCACTTTTGTGATTCAGGCACGAAAGGACAATGCGACGTGGCAGGTGCACGTACTTCTGAATCATCTGGCACGGTGAACCCTGTTGTTTTCGAAAACATCGCGGAACAATTAGCTCACGAAACGTTTACGAACAAACAAATGTTTCGTCGCTCTACATATGAACACGGGCGATATCGTAAAGTATAAGTTACTTTTTGAGTTCACCGGCAGGATGAAATAGCTGAAGCTGCGGACTCGATGGAGACCCTCTAGGCGTACTGACACTCTCGCATAATGCCCCTTGGGGTTCCCTTGTAAACATATTCATTTCTGTTGTTCTTTATGCATTCCACATGTCTGCAGCTAACTTTTCTGCCATTTTGCTGTCGGAGTCAGGCTTTGACTTTCTTAGATACGGGGGAATGTGTATACCTGATGACTCTCAAACAGGGCAAAATCTCTAGTGGACAGTGGACAGATTTTGATCACTCGTCTACTTCCGCCAAAAATCATAGATCTTCACCAGACCTTTCAGGAGTTTTCCGTACACTGAAAAACACCCCAGCGCGAAGAAAGGGGGCATTTCCTTACGTTTTTCTCCCACCATCGGAAATAATGCGAAACTGTAAAAAATGGGCTTTTGGAGAAAAAATACCCTGAAATCTTGGACAGTGAAAGAAAAACAGGTTTTCTTGCTTCATTTACTCTTGAGGCCGAAAGTATTGGATGTATTAAATAAGTGAAGTCGTTGCAGTTAAGGTTTAGATAGATTTCCTTGATGTGCCTTCTGATTTGCAACATAGAACATGCTGGTGCAGTATAGAGGGTGCAGGTGTACCGGGACTGAGCGAAGCTTCTGGAATTTTTACGATGAAACGCTACAAGCAGAAGCACGTTGTACCATTCAAATGTAGTATGATACAAAGTTGGGTTGGTCTATTATCTGATAAGGGCAGAAAAATCGGTAGTGGTTGTAGTACTACAACGCGATGTCCACTCATGGGATTTCATCGTTCGTTTGGTGATCGCTGCTTGGTGATCTTTCACCAGTTCTTCGGATTTCATGATAAACCTGCGGTCAAATAATTTCCTGCATTCTAACAAGGATGGTTGTCAGGGAAATGCAGCGGTTTTTACTACTAATTTCAGCCAGCATATGTGACACTCTCAGGCAATACTCAAGAGTCATCTGAACTGCCAAGGATGAATGCTTCCCATAAGATGGCTTTGTCACCTTCTTGAGGTTTTTTTTGTTATTTAGGCAAAAGTGAATTCACTGGACTTTGTCTCTGTTGGAACACAGTCCATTGTGAAGAAACACAGGCTTTAAGGTTCTTTTTTAAAAAACACTTTTTCAAATGCACCGAGTCATCTTTGTTGTAGTAAAGATTCACGATAAATACGGACTGAAACCTCTCAAATCAGTCGATCAGATACCCGAAACATGACATGTAGGTTTCTCTGCCATTCGGAAGGATTCATTCGAATAATTTGTTTGCTGGTGGTTTGAAATCATTCCAGGTAATCTGTACAGCAGACCACAGAAGTTTTTGTCTAGTCTGTCAATGTTAGTAATTCTTCTATTCACCAATATGTATTCGCATCTTCTTCGCATGAATAGCGTTCCAGATGTGAACAAACACATTGGCACATCACACCCAAACGCGTAAGTTGCAACTGTTATTCAGAATAGCAAACCTACTTAGCAACAGACCTTTGAATTGCCGACTTCCTTCTTATTTTTAGATCAGTAGGCCGGGGCCAGTGAATGTTTTTGTATGGCACAACAAGGATGAGGGTCGTGGAATGCTTGTAGTTACTGAAACAAAAAAAGTACTGGATCAGCCTCCTCAACAGGCGAAATATACTAGTTAATTTATTTGAAACATTTACGTTTATTCAATTAATAATTTAGTGGCGTTTGCCAAGCTTAGACACAAGGTGGTGGGTCCACAAGGTGGCCACATTTGAGAAGCTGATTGTGTTGTGCGATGAAGTTCCCAACGTAAACCAGTTCTGGTAAGAATTGGAACTCGGAATTTTTCACTTCTGTGGAGACCAAAATGAGTTATTCCAGTGGTCTGACTTTTCTAAACCGTTATCAACTGGCCACAAATCGTCTGGACATCACTAGGTGGACGTTTCCCGACTGACGCTCTGAACCAAGGGTCCTTTGGAAAAAAAAGCTGATAGGAATGATGCTAAAAGGATTCCACCATCCTGTGAACGTTTCGAACGTTCTTCATAGGATTTATGGAAGTACCTTCTGAAATTATCTATATTTGTTTTTTTATTTTCAAAAGACCTCTACTATACTGGTAATGTGTCCTGTTACATTAATTACTAGTATCAACTAAATTCTTGGCAAAACCTCAAGATAAATAGAAGTTTCCGCCAAAGGGTCACATCTTCAGCATACTGTTTAGCAATAAGCAAAGGCGGAGTAGCCATTAAACGTAGTAATAGTACATGAAATTTTTACTTGAAGAAAGTATTTACTTAAAAAAGTATTCGCTGATCCTAAAGTACGCGTAATGTGTGCGGTCAGTTTAAATAAACTATCGTGAGTGCTACAAACGACCACTCATTCAGTGGTTCTAACCAGAAGTAGGCTTGTAGGTGTTACGACTTTTCCCGAGTAGGTGAGAATAGCAGAGGTAGTTACTCACAGTAGCTTCAACACATGAGAACGGCGAAAAACGAAATTCAAACATGGCGTTGAGAATTATATTCAACAGGACACTTTCTGAAGAATGCCTGTCTATTCGGGACAGCAGACATCCATTAAGATGCTTGAGACTTCGCTTATATATTCCACGAGACCAAGTTGTGTGATTTTTTGTCCATCTTTCGAAACGATTTGTACCTGGCTGGCGAAGTGTAAATTTTGAACTAAGTAGTATTGATGAGTGAGTTGATTTATTGTTAGTTTGACTGGTTTGCATGCAAGATATTTCAAATACCCTGGATTTTTTCACAGTTTAATGGGAACACAAAGATGACGGGACAACCAAAGAAGCGGAATCCGGACACATCCAGATTAAACACAAGTAGACTTGCTGTACGGAGGAAAGGCATATTTTTCGAAGATGCAGTCCTATCTGACTGTTTCGCACTGCTTTCAGAGATTCCCACGGAAAGCAATCAGCCTTTCTTTCTTCCTATTTACACAAGCCGTCAACGAGTAATGGACAGTCATAAAATGAAGCCTAGTATTACTAGTTTTATGCATTTCAACATCATGATAAATTCCAGAAAAGATGGCAAGGTTGCCGGAGCAACATACGTCAAAACGAAACACCGAATGTGGAATGATTTTTCGTATCTCCTGAACCTTGAAAACTGCACCAAATACCAAGTTGACAGTTAAAAGAATTTTAAACAAGCGCACATTAATATCACTGGTAACAACACACCGTTTATAAGTTGGGACAACTGGCAGAAGCTGTGCAGGGAAATTTATGGTAAAGGACTTATCAGTTCATCTGTTTGCAGGTTGTCACTGGACAAGAGCTCGTAACCTGTCACTCGTAAAATGAAGCTTGGGATTACTCGTTCTAGCTGCCCCTACATTTTCGACGTTTCTTCACCTCCTTGCACTTATCCGCTCACACCGTTGACTGGTTAACGTGCGAAATACCGCAAAAGTTCACTGCGAGCGACTTATCACCTGCAATTCGACAACAGCTCAAGTGACTTACCACTGAAGAGCAAGTGGCCCAAACGAAATAACGAATCTGGACTACTGGAAAACATGAGATTGCTGGCCGTTTGCTTCAGTCAAATTTTATGTATTGGTGACTTACTGTGTACGACAAGATGGGCGCATTCAGAAGACTGTCTTCGGGATTTTCAAATGACTGTACGGCAGCTTCACTAAATACTTGTCGTTTATTGAGAGACAAGTAAATCCCGCTGAATCTTTCAATTGTGCTATTCTCCAACTGATTATGCTGCACAAAGACGTGTGTCAGTTGGTGCGATATTCGAGATATCGCTGCATATTTTCTTGAAGAAACGTTATTCACGAGGTTGCTAAATATTCTTCGAGAATCAGCGTCTAACATGGGTCTATGTAGAACACAGAGGGGATGGAATCTCAAGGACCGCGTCTACCTGATGTGCCCGAAAAGGGTTGAAACCGCTCCTGTACTCAATAGCATGACCAGACTTCTTGTCATAAATTAGTAAGTTTTGAATCTAATGGGCATGTCAATACAAGATGGGAGTGTTTCATCAGGTCATGTCTTCAACCCTATAGCCCCCGAACTGATTGCTATGTCACTGTAGTGTAACGGATGTTTTTTATGGCAGTTAAGATCTTATTAACCGTTTTATCGCTCCGTGGTGTTTATTCTGCCTTGGGTGTCGATTGCCAGCTGATAAAATCTAGCAATCAGACAAGCCAATCCAAACAAAGTAAAGTGACCGGAACCAGGTGCAGTGGAAGAAACGTGGAGATGTTAGATGATTTTTGGATGACACTGGTTGACCTGACGGAAACTGACCGTGAAAGGCTACTACATACATGAAAATCAGTCCAGGCATGCCAAATGCCATGAGAAGTGGACATGTGCATTACGAATGAACAAATCAAGTGGACAAAAAGTTTTCGTAAATGTAACAAATAGCCTAGACTGAAGTAACTCTGAAATGATACCAATGAGCGTTAAAACATGCATGTCACAGGTTAGGGATAAAATCTTCGTTGAAAAAAAAACTGATTAATTCACAAGTAACCAGGAAAAATTAAATTTTCTGACATTCTGATTAATTCACAATTAACCAGGAAAAATTAAATTTTCTGACATTTCTCAGCACAAACAGTTTCACAAGTAAGCATACCTTGAGGGAGACGGCCATCACACCGGTATGCCTCTGCTGAAACAACTCCTGAAAACGGAAAAACCATTTGTCAAAAGAATGTAAGTTGTCACTGGTGATTTTGGAACAATCTACTGATAACTGCCCAACTGGATCACTTATGTAGTAGTAAAAATCTCGGTCTACTGCGCTGACAACGTTCCACCTTGTTCATGTTCATTTTGACCACAAAATACATAGTCCTGCAACTCGAGGCATCCATTTTAGTATGTTTAATACTAGGACTTGGCTGGTGTTCTAAATTTTCAGCTATTTAGGTCGCTGTGCGTATGGTTGAGTAGCTTGAGACAGCCTAGCTGTGCAGAATGAGGTTTCTACTCAGAATTTCTGTGGATCGATCCAGTCTCATCTTCCCGACAATTTCTGTCTATGCTTGGGCACTCTGGCAGTGTCTAAACCCTTGTGTCTTCTTTTGGAAGCATAGAATATTGTGATTTTAAGAGTATCATATCTGAATAATTTCTGCCTTCATTTTTCATTCATTTTCGATGGACACCCGACTGGGAAGCAAACGATTGGTTCCTTAAAAATGAAGTAAATCTCGAACTACAAATATGGAAAACATTTCTGACTCATAGTTCGGACAAACAGTGAGTCAAAAAAGCGTTGGACACTGTCACCATAAGCACAGATTTATATCAAGATATTTGGTGTTATTCAGCTGTCGATAATGGAAAATTCTGCAGTACCCCGTTGCACACTGATCTTGGGGCTTTGTGTACACCGGTGTTCAACTAAGCAATCACAAAATAAAAGGCTTTGAGAAGCTTTTATTTCCACCACTTGACCAATCATGTTTCTCTGCCCAACTAGTGGCTGATTTACTGAAAAACTCAATTTGTTTATACTTATGTATCGTCTCTATTTTTGTAGGCTTCCGAAGAGGTAGTTTGGTGTCGGCACGTCGAAACGCTCTAGAAGTCCTAGCACATCCCTCAGGTTTGAAGTTACCCGTAATTCCTAGTCGGCAGATGAAATTGGGGCGGCGATATATTAGCAAGCGAGGACGTAGATAGCACACTCGCTGTAATACACACGCTTCTGACAAAGTCGGGATTTATTAGCAAGCGAGGACGTAAATAGCACACTAGCTGTAATACACACGCTTCTGACAAAGTCGTGCGGTACAGGAGGAGCGACACTAGAACTTACCCTTCCGAACAATTTGCTGTGGGAAACCTAGAAGGAAAGAGAAACGATGTAACTCCATTTTGAAGGTTGTCCTTCTGACCAGATAAAGGGGAATAATTGGACTATCGTGGTGGTTTACTGAAAGATAGTTGAAATCATCTCCACTTGTCACATTTTCGATCGTTCGTAACTCTATGCAGCCTTGAAAAGTAAATTATCCTGGCTCAATTCGGGTCGTTGTTTTTCTTATGGTTCCAATCTATTTCTGATATCTCTCGGTTGCTTGTATACCCAAGGATGGTCCAATCGCACCTTTCCTACAGTCGGCAATCCTTTGCTGGCTGCTGCGTGTAAAATAAAGAAGGAATTCCACAGTGCTTTCATGTGGAAATATGCAATGAATTTTGCCGCACCTATCCAATCAGCCACACTAATGAGGAAGCACATTAAGCAAATAAGCTTCTATAAAAATACTTTGGAAACTTCTTTATCGGAGTTCGATAAATTCCGAGCCCACAGGTTAAAATTAATCATACGCCTAGTGATGAGCGACGATTACTTGGGATAAAATTCCTGATTACGTGTGGCGAATCAAGTTGTCCAACGGATACAGATGATTACGATACCAAGGTGCGTCGAGTGGATATATGTGGATGGTGTCCGCCTCACCAGACATCTTGGAGGGCAGACGAAGTCGAAGAATTACATCAGTGATTTCAGATTTCTTGTCAGATTTTGTCAGATTTGTCAGATTTCTTGTCTTTCTTCAGATTTCTTGTCAGTTTCAGTATGAGTGAGCCGTATCCTTTCACTCATATTTCCACGAGGAACTTCATTGGTGCATCAAGCGGAACTACACGAAGAGAATAAAGCTGATTCCAAATAAAGACTCTCGAACACTCCACCGGCCAAACGGATGCTACCAGACTAGGCTAATGGGAAATAATGTCGTGAAATCATTGGGTAGAAAATACTTCTCACGGGGTTGAAGGTCTGAAAGTCAGTCTGTGTCAGTTCACTACTAGTTCTATCAAATTTAAGAAGTATACACCTGTGACGAAAACTGGACCTAGCTGTGGGCATTGTTTTTTAGTAAATAGAAGTTTTGCTGAATCTTCTCAGGATCAGCGAAATACTCTCATTTGCAAACAAATTTGGTTTTGCGTGAGATCACCTGGAATTCAGCTGAATTTCTCGTTTGCGATGTTTTAAGCAACTGAATGTGCTGCACAAGGCCGCAGTATTTTTCACTTGGTACGATATTCGAGATATCGCGATACATGTATGGACGTATTACACTACTCACAAAGATGCTGGAAACACTTCGACAGTCCACGACGGGTTTTCCCTTTTTGGGGCTCATCAGGTAGGTGCAGTCCGTCAAGCTTATGTTCTACTTGAATCCAAATTGCACGAAATTGCCGAAGTACACTCATTTATAAACCAATTTGGTTTTTCGGGAGATTCACCTGGAACTCAGCTGAATTTCTCATTGGTGCTGTTTTGTGTAACTGAATGTGCCGCAACAGGTCGCCTCATGTTTCAGCTTGTACGATCTTCGAGAGATCGCTGAGTAATACACTACTCATAAGCTCATATGGATGATAAAAACTAACTTGAGATCCCTCCGTTCGCATTTATCTCTGAAAAGAAGATTTGAAGCGCTTGAAAGGCCAAAAACACGGACCAAATTTTTTCCCAACTTGTCTTCTTTCTTCTCCCTTTTTTGTGCAAACGGAGGGTGTAACATAAAATTCACGTCTTCAGGTGATCAAATGTCAGAACAAACGGGTGGATCAAGTCCAATCAACGTAGATCAGTGTGGAAACAATAATTCCACAATTTTAAAATTGTTCCGGGCTTTCAAGTCAGTTGTTTCGGGCTCTTTCATTCTTTCTTTCGGGCGCTCATGTTCACCACATATCAAGTTGTATTTAGGCTTTCAAATCAGTTGTTTCGGGCTCTTTTCAAGCTCTCATGTTCACCACATATCAAGTTGTATTTCCGGGCAGATAGTGGGGAATTCTCAGCTTCAAACGGAATACAAACGTTTATGCCAAGTTGTTCAGTTTATGCGTTGGGTGCGACAGCGAGAAAACGGTATCAGATAAGAATTGTCGCCTGTTTGATCATTGCTGACAAATGCCCGAACTGACATTCCAATCTCATTCTACTGAATTAACCAGAGTTTGGCCAAAAGGTTTAGATCTTTAGTATTTTTCAGGAAACCATCTGTCCCGTACGCCGAACAGTTTAACTAACACCTTGTTCTATCACGACGTGTACTGTACGACATGTGCACTGTACTCTCGTGAACCCTTGATTTACGGGCAACTCCAGGTGGACTAGAAAGTTCTTCTCAGGGTTAAAGTCACACCTTCAGTCCGAATATGAAACACTGAACAAGGTTCAGTGAGGCCAAAGTACACCTCTAATAACGACGCAGCATTTTCTTTTAGTGAACTTGTTTCACATACCCCAGTTCTGGACTTTGCAGACCCATAAGCTCACACCATTGGAGATCGATCACCAATTAATACTTTGATAATCAAGTGTAACAAATTTGCATCCGTTGGACAGTGACCACACTGAAACGAATTCATTTAGACACCTATTCCGCTGTTGCCACTTGCCTACTTTGGAGTTTATTTTGTTCGGCAAACACAATATGAGCTGAATTGACATGCAAAATTAGTAGGTAAATTTTTTTGCCTTGGCCCCTTGAACGTGAAGAGGCAAAGGTACCATGACTATTGGTAACTACGTAGTTGTTCGTTCCTAACTTGGTAAGCCATCCTAATCCTCACAAGTGATTGTAGTATAAGAAATTATTGTTCAACATAAACCCGGGGAAATGGTCTAGGATGGATGAAAGTTTTACAAGTTGAGCGAGATTGCGGTAGGCAGGAACGCAAATGCAGTGCGCATCGGAAGAAAAGTAGTTCGACAGTCACTGAATAATCCTCACTCAGTTTGGGTTTTATAACATAATTTAGATGTAGGATAAACACGCCAAAAAACCTTGTGATAAAAACCTCCGACATCAAGGGGTAATTAGTTGTTCCGTGGTAAAATCCTCCGTTAAGAAAGTTCAGTGTGGAACGGTGGCAGTCAGCATTCTCAGTTTTCTATACATCACTAACAAGGTAGGACGCAGCAGATGGTACAATCGACTGTTAAATCTCCTGTAGCCTTGGAATGAAGAGTTCGTGAAACAGCCCTAAAGTCAGGAATAAACCCTGGAGTGTTTACCGCTCATCGATATCCCTTTTTTCAATTGTGTACTGTCTGTCAAGCGGCTTGTGAAACAGTTTAAAACTATAGCGGCGAGGAAATGGTAGTTTTCGAAACCCTTGCATTTTCCCCGATATTTTCAATGTAACTTAATGCCGAAAACACCTCATACAAAGTATGGCTAATTTTTTCTGTTTGATGACCAAATATCACCTTGTGTTTTAATGTCACCAACTTCCTTTAGGCCCTCCTGTCCATCCTGATGTTGATGCAGCTATTCATGAGTACACATGCGAATATTTAGTTACGCTCCCACTGTTTGAAACAAATCTGACGCTAGCGTCGACATTCAGCGGAGTTTCTCGAACAGTGACAAACAAAAAAACGAAGCCAGGTGTGCTGCTGGGAGAGTCAGTTTTACGCGGCAGTGATAATCCGCTGAGGTTTTGTTCAAAGCGCCGACAGTACACGAATCTGTCACATGCGTACAAATTTGCGTCGCCTGTGGCGTTTTTGAAGCAGCGCCTACCAGATTCGAATTGGTGCTTTTTTTCGCTGTCATGGCCTGGATTCTCATGTATGCGGATTAGAAGGACTCGTGTGACGTATGTATGCAATGCGAGCTGACTTTCTACAACTGGGTCACGGAAGCTGACTGACATTTACAATGCGGTCACATTATTGTTTAGCGTATAATTATCTTTTGCATAGGTAGATTTGTCACAGCCGAAAACGTTTTTGACCGTTTTGCGTAAGTACGCTGGTAACGCTGAAACACGCACAACAAATTGTTGTTTCATTTTTGAACCTCAGAATATCTGCATGACGCACTCAGCGGTGTAGGTCATAAGAACCCAGAACAAGATGTCACAATTTTCACCCTGTTCTAAATTTTTATCATAATTGCACACACGGTTTCTACTGGAACGCTGACCTTTTACAAACCATCCTAAAAAATTACTTTTTTGTTAGCATAACGGAAGGAAATTTGTCAAACAGCGAATTTTCTGTTAGTTTACTTCTATCTTCAAATGCACCCGAGAACTAAGGCTTTAGGTGAAAAGCCTTGTTCCTTGACGTTCGCTCCTATTTTGTGTGTGTGTGTGTCTGGAACGCTTTAACAACGAACGACGGATATTCAGCTTCGATGATTCCAACCTGACCGAGCACCTTCACCCGGGACACAGTGCAACAGGTCACTTTCGTTCAGCAACAGTCACGCTTCACTATTCCTGGCAGCGGAGCGCCAGTGATGGATACTGGTGTTACTTTGTCGATGATGATGATGATGATGATGATGATAAATGATAACGATGATGATGATGAGACACAGCAATAGTCATGGTATCATCATCATCATCATCGACAGCATGACATCAGTGTTGAACACCGATGCTTCGCTGCCGTACAACCATGATTTATTTGAAAGCCTTATTGTGAAGAAAAAGAATAAAGATGGACGGGAGTGGACTTACTGCTGCCTTACTACAATCATTCCGAGGTGCCTACACCTCCAAACACTCATTCAGGCAATCTGGATAGAAACTGACAACAAGATCGCCACTGACATCGGTTGGCAGCCATATCTTGCAGCGTCTCCAACCAGGCGCAGTGGGGATCACGCGGTCCCCATCCTGGAAGGCGAGTAGCACCGACAGCACCCAAGCGTTTCGTAATTTCTTTCATACCCTTCTGCCAGGTCAAGGGTTGGCCACCTCTCTGCTTACGCCACTCTGAATTGGGCATGAAAACAGCACTCTCTTCGGCAAACGATGGTTAGGCATGCGCAACACATGTCCCAACCAACGCAGCTTCTGGTGCTGGACACATTCTTCAATGGAAGTACCCGTTGCACAACCCAAAACTCGCTTTCTAACTGCCTCGTTACGGATTCGCCGACACCATCCCACACGAGCTATGGTTCTGAGACAACGATTGTCGAACACCTGAAGACGTCTCAGTTCCGCTGCTCGAACAGGCCAAGTCTCACAGCCATACAACAAAACAGCCCGCACTGTAGCTTGATACACACGTCCCTTGAGATTCAGGGATACACCACTTTGACGCCATAGGTGTCTCAAATTAGCAAACGCGACCCGAGCCTTGCAGATTCGTGCATTTACCTCATCTGTCACACTACAATCAGAACTAATACAACTTCCAAGATATGTAAAACGCTCCACAACTTCCAGTGCCTCTCCCTGGATTGTAAGTGGCGTGTTCAGTGACTGCATGTCCAGGAGCATGACCTTACACTTTTGGGTGCAAAGTGCATACCAAAGGACGGGATGACTTTGGTCAGTTCATCCAAAAACCTGCGCCTTCTCCTCTCCTCTTCAAAGATGAGAACGATGTCATCTGCATATTCCAGATCGACAAGGTTTTCGTCAGAGGCTATTTGAACACCGGGGTTTTGGAGACCTTCCAGCGTTCGTCTCATTATTTCATCGATCACGAAGTTAAACAGGAATGGGGAGAGTGGGCATCCCTGACGGACGCCACTTTGTGTACGGAAGCTTTTGGAGAGCTCGCCGTATACTCTCACACGTCCGGAAGTCTTGGAATACAAAGAGCTTATTATGTTCACGAACTTCCGGGGCATTCCTTGGTGGGCAAGCGTGTCAAGTAGAACAGACCGGTCAACCGAGTCAAATGCGCCTTGGAAATCCAGGAATACTAGAATTGTGGGTCGCTTATACGTATGGCGTTGTTCTAGCACCTGACGAAGTGTGAAGATTTGGTCAACACAACCCCTACCAGGCCGGAATCCCGCTTGCTGCTCTCGAGACAGTGTCTCACGAGCCACCGTAAGGCGACGAAGCACAAGTGACGCCAACAGTCTCGTTACGACCGGGGTCAAGCTGATCCCCCTGTGGTTGCCACACTCACTACGAGCCCCTTTTTGAAAATGGGCACTATCACCGACTCTCCCCAGTTGTCTGGGACAGACTCCTTTTCCCAGATGCAGGCAAACAGATCAGACAGGCGTTGACTGAGGATTTCACCCCCATCTTTGAACAATGCGGGTGGGAGGTCATCCGGACCAGAGGCTCGGTGGCGCTTGAGAGAACATATGCAGTCATAAACCTCCGAGGCCGTAGGTGGTTCCACGTTCACCGTCCAGGGTTCTACGTCACCTGTGGGTTCCAGATGGGCGCCAGCTGGTGGCCATGACAATTGTTGTTCGAAGTATTCGGCCCATCGGTCGAGACGTTCTTCTTTATTCGAGATGGTCACTCCATTCCGATCCTTGATAGTTTCGCTCACAGGTGGTTTCCGGGGACCGGTCGCACGGATCAACTGAAATAATCTTCGGGCATTACCGGTTTCTGGGCCTCTTCTTTCCTTGGCTTTCTGTGTCCACCACTTCGCGGTCGGCTTTCACACTCACCTTCACTTGACGTCTGATAATTCGTCGCGCTTCGGCTGGGATATTTCTCCGAGATTTAAGCAGTGCCACCGTTCGGTCTGATATCCAGTGCTTGAGTGCGCCTGGTGGTGCCGTGCCACAGGCAAAATTCCCAGCACTATGCAAAGAGGTGGCAATCTCGTCCCAGTATGCGTTCACATCTGATGGTGGAGCATTTGGAAGAGACCTAGAAGACGATTCTGGTAAGTTCGTCTAACATCCGGATCTGCCAGTCTCTCAGTTGCCAAGCGATTTGTCCGCACCTTACGCGGTCCTGAAAAACGTAGGAGAAGCGACTCCGGACGAGCGCGTGGTCGGAATCCACAAATGTGTTCCAAAACGACCGGCAGTCAGTTACTGATCCGCGCCATCGGTAACTGATGGCGATGTGGTCGATTTGAGTTTGTGGTCGGCGTGTCGTTGGAGGACACCATGTGGCCAGACGACTTCGGCTATTCGGAAGTTAGTACTGCATAGAAACAGCCTGCGATCAGCACACAGCTGAAGCAATCGTTCCCCATTGTCCGTACGTACCGAGTCCAATCCATGTCGACCTCCTAATTGAGTCTCAGATACGCTAAGCCTGCCCACTTGTGCATTCAAATCTCCAGCAACCACCACGATCTGAGCTTTTAGCTCGCCGCAGCAGGGCATTCAGGGCGTCATAAAACCTGTCTTTGACGGTGTCGGAGCTACAGTCAGTTGGGGCGTACGCAGACACGATAAACAAACATCGATCAACATCCCGCTTGTGAGACTCCTTCACAGATTGCCAGACGAACCGCACAGAGGCGACTATCAACAGGTATCCAGTCAAGCAAGGATACTTCCGCCCGGTGACTTAGGACGATACCAACCCCTGCACATCCAGCTGCAGCAGCCTCTGATCACCAGAGGTGCGCAGTCGGAAGCGAGTGGAGACTGATGGGGCGGTTAGCTCAATCACTGTGCTTGCATCTTGAATTCTTGTTTCCGAGACACAGCACACATCAATGCCAAGCGAGTCCAGTGTGAGAGCAAGAGCAGCTTGTTGTCCTGCTTGCTTCAGAGTGCGCACATTGAAGGCGGCCAGATAGACTGGATGTCGAGGCTTGAAGAGTGATTTGGAGATACCTGAGGATGTCGGCGCCATGTGACGAGCAGATGCTGCACGCAAAACCGATGCAAGACGAACGGAGTCATCAGTCCTAAGTGCTGGGCCTACAAGAGGAGAGTTATTAATGGGGCGGGAGAGGGGAAGAAAAAGTATGTGAAAGAGAAAGAAGGAGGCGTCAGCAGTAGCCGTTTTGCTTACCCCCCCTGCTGTATGCAGCAAGGTGCTTCCTTCGTGTGGCATGGCAGCTGGGCATCAAAAGGGTGCTACAGCTGAATGTGTACAGTTCATGGTTGCACCTGGGCTGGGATACTGTTAGGGCGCTCACACCTAGACAGGAGGACGATTAGGGTCATCTACCAAAGCCTTTGGCTCAAAAGCCTAACCGCAAGGCAGCGGTGTTTGGCGGGAAATGCAAGTGCATTACTGTTTCTACGGAACAATTCGCCACATGTTCCAACCCCCAACCTGGAGGACCAGGAGACTGTGTTCGTCAGACCTCTAGCCATTGACCAACCTGGTATGAGAGACTCTGTGAGTGTCGCAGGGACACTCCCCAGTATAGCTCAATGGGTCGCTGAGGTGCGCAAACCGCCACACCACGGTAAGGTCCAGTCTCTTTCAAAGTTCACTGCCTTTGTACACTCAGCCGACTTTGACGAATATAAAACAAACGTTTGGATGTCCACCAGAAGGGAAGTCAACTCATTTGGGTCGATAATTTTATTTCGCAATGTAGACAAAGCAGGACTTAGCAGGCTTAGCTGGACTTTACTGCTAGCAAACATACTGCAAAATGGATTTGGGATGATCCTAGATGTTTCGTACTATGACTGAATTAAATCTCACCCGTAGAATTCTCCCCCTTGGAGTTGTATATTTGCAATCAAATCTTCTCCTTACTTATAACCCCTATTAGCTTTCCGACAAGTATACTCATTTCCATATCAAGTGGGTTTTCACCGGAGACTCAACTGAATCTCCCATAAACTTCTCTTCATAAAATTCGTTGCAGATCACAATCAAAATGCTGGTGTCTGTATAGCAAATGGAGTAAACGATACCCTCCAACGCTTTGACCATGGTTTTATCAACAAACAAATGAATACTATTAAAACTTCACCAGTGTGGCTCAACAAAACCTAGTGAACATATTGTTGTGTCATTTTATCTCGCATAATAGAAAGACCCTTCTATTCCGTTCTCTGTTGATAGTGTGCTGGTCTCGTGTATGCATTCAGGTGAGCTAATCACACTATTGACCAGCCGCTCACGGCTTAATGGTTGTTTTAACTACTATGCACAAGATCATGAATTCAAGGTTCCTCGAGTTTCGCCAGATGGGCACGGATGGGAAGGAACGGTTGTGCCGTGCTTCTCGGCAATTCAACACCAAATGAGTTCACTCACAGGACAAACTGTTCATGAAAATTCGGTTCTCTATTACTTTTTTTCCACAGTTGCCCAAGAGCATGCGTAAAGTGTCCCCGAATAGTGCTGCCGGGAAGAGTCGCAGGTGATCTGTCCAAATCCCAGCTTTGTACAGTTTTGGACTCACAGCATTTGTGTCTCTAATTTTATATTTTTTGTCAGTCCACCATTATGATATAGCACCGCTGGCCCAACTGACCCAGAACCCGATTGCATCACAACGAGAAAATTGACCCGAGAAATTGCATGCATACCACACGCATCGCTTCAGTTTATAATGAATTCTAAACTGAGAAGCTCTCAGAAAGGGACAGATTTTATATTATTCATTATTTGTTATTATTATTATTATTATTTATGACCTGCAGGCGCTCCTTTCGGAAACCCCTACTTATCATAAAGGCCACAGATTTTGCGGCCAACTTTTCCGCCTCGATTCACTCATGGCCGGAAACAATGTAACCAAATCAGGCGCGGTTCATTTGTCACCCTATTTTTTAGATGAAACAAAGCGGAATGAGTTCTGTTAGTTTAAGATGGGACCTTGACAGCTGCTTGCTGCAGCTCATTTTAACGCTGAAATCAGTGAGGTAGTTAAAAAACTTTTTTTTGTTGACCCACCCTTTCCAATATGATCAGGGTTGCCAGTCATAGCACAGCAGGACAGAGCAATCGTGCAATTACGTAAACATTCTGAAGGAATATCGGCTTTGGCCAGTTTCAAATACAACAGACTGAGGGTTCGAATTACACCAGAAAGGTAGTCCATGCAAGCAGATGCTTCTCTTCTGAACAAAAACGGCCAAAACAGCCGTTTGTTGGATACTGAATACCATGGAGTATAAAAGACGTTTACCATTGGTGGCGGCAATGTTTAAAGTATGCTTTAACCCCATGCCAACCAGAAGTACAACAGTACAAGTGCACAATCCTTGAGTGAGTTTTAAAGTGCAATTAAATGGTGATGCAGTGTTATCAGTCCCAATTATACGAACTGCTTCAAACTGCCCATCAGTTGACTAATTATGGTAAGCAGAATTTATCTTTCGAAAAATTCTAATGTAACTATGTTGCTTAAAACCCAGATATCACAATTTAAGCAAATATTTCCAACTAAACAAAGCCCCACTGTGATAAGACCTATATCAAATAAACAAATATTCCCCCTACATTATTCATGACTTCAAATCAACAATTTCCAACTTCGTTTCATTTGAAAAATGCCCAACGCGGCAACGAAAGCAATTTAAGCTTGTTTAACCTTGTCAAATACAGTCGTCCATCCAGACCTGAATCATGTATCGAAAATTGGTGTTGGGCGAAGATACAATCAGCTATCGTATTGTAGATTCCCAAAACAACTTTTCTAAATTGTGTTCGTTCCTCAAACTAGTAGACCTTTCCTCGGAAATTTTTCACGATTCCGTCACTGCGTCGCTTGCCAGAACACTACCATCCGGGCTCATCCGAACCGCCTGAATTTTTGGTTGTACAGAGGTTTATGTCTCAGTACCAGTGTAACAGCTTCATCTGTATAAAATCCTACAGCTGGACAACACTTTCGGAGCCAAGTAATCAAACCGCCATCTAATCACAAAGTCGAAGAAATCGAGGACATGCTCCTGAAAAAAATCACAAAGATGACATTCATCGAGCAAATGTGATCAGGTGAGGTCCGAACTAGGGACCAGTCATTTCGAAATGTAATAGGCATTCAGGTCTTTAGGACAGATTGCATGTTAACCTAAGACGCCATGCATTAAAAGAGGCATTACGGGTGGTACGCATTTTTTTTTATCTTGCCTCAGTGGTTTTCGGTTCGGCTTCCCGCCGAAGCGTGCACTGGCCAAGGTAGTACAGTGGTATTTTGGTACTCAACTTAAGGTTTTGCCAGGCCCGGAAAATATTTTTATTTATAGCTGCTCTAGAGGCAGCTTTCGATTCGTATGCTTTGTCAAAGAAGGGTATAGCGCGGGTTTACAGCTCTATATATAATTCTAAGGCATGTTCTCCTGTGGGATTTTAGGTCACATTGACAAGCTATGACCCACAAACATCATCATAACTGCTATGCATACGAAGCTAGTTGTAAGGCCAATTCCATGAATAATGCAAACCATTCTCGGCGTACGTTATTACAGCACAACCTGTCAAGATTAATGCGACTTGCGAGCTTACCCGTGTGCCAGACGACGCATCCTTTTTAGCGCCCATAGTTGGGATATGCCACAAGCAAAAGGTAAGAATGTTGTATAACTAGCCAACTGCCTTTTGTCTACATTTTGGTGGTGACGGTGGTAGAAGTGATAGCTACCCGATGTCATTCGGGTCAACGCCATCACTTTCTCACTAAACTATCATATTGAACTTGTAGAGGTTTGCAGTAGGCTGCAAAAAGGCCCACAGTAGAGACACTGGTGCTTTGTCTCTGATGATGGAGAAGAATGGTACTACCTAAGTGCCCAGTGCATTATTCACAGAGTTGTAAAACACCCAATCACAAACACGCATAAGGGCTCGAATATCCAACAACTATGGTCGTGTCCAAAACCAGTAGATAGCACAACTGACTGTCGAACGGTGAGCACCGAGGCATAGCAAAAGCAGATTAAATCGGATTCAGTCTGCCATCCCACTGTCACATGTCAAACATGAAGAGGGTTAAAGATTAGGAAACCAACCGGAGTTCACTACTTATAAGGTTGCTGAAGGCTCTTGGACAGCTCATGATCCGTTTTACGCGTCTTCAGTCTCATTAGGTATGACCGGTCCTTGCTTTTTCTTCAACCTTAAGTTTCACCTGAATCAAAAACTGGCTGAGATTTGCGAACTGATCCCCATGTCTCAAAATCAGGAGGTTTTAATGAAGGGCCCGAATGAATTGCAGTTGAGTCTTTTTTTCATGATATTCTTCAAATGAACGTGGCTCATGTTTCATTTAGGAGAATTTGCTAGATGCCGCAGTGCATCTTCTAGGCGCAACATACTACCTTTATGGTTATTGGAAGCCCAAAGGGTTGATTGTTTGGCCGAATACGCAAAACACATTGACTTCATCAGACCCTGTCAATCCGTAAGTCAGCTATTCGTTATTGAACGTTTCATCTTGGAAAACTATTGTATGCGATGACAATGTCTTTCTATTAAAGTTTGGCCTGGCAACTTCAGTCCGGAAAAATTATGCATCCACCGAAAATAACGTTCGGAACATATAAACTACATGGTTTTTACTGAGGCTAACATCATGGGTTCCATTTGTCAAACACCAGTCAACTAAGAACAGTAGCCGAGGATGGCGAATTACTCTCCTGTACAAATTACATGGCCGTTAACAAGAGGCTCGCCTAAATCGTTCTTTCATGATATTCTTCGGTTAGATTTGTTTAACAGCGCCGCTTCATGTTTCACTTGGCACGGTAAGATAAAATAACGTATTTCTTGACGAAACTTATCACTCATAAGTTTTATGGAAAACTTTTGAAAGTCGGCAATGTTGTGGAATATAGTGTTCGCCGAGCTTGGCAGTTGGATTGCAAACGTTTCATCACCAATTGAGGTGACATCATCAGTGCGGGGTTGAGTGGGTCTCAATTCAACCACACTCAACCACTCAACCCCGCACTGATGATGTCACCTCAATTGGTGATGAAACGTTTGCAATCCAACTGCCAAGCTCGGCGAACAGACCAACAATCAACTTTCGAAAGTATTTCCGACAGCGTCATGAGTGATAGATTATGCGAAGTAATCCAGGTTATTTTCATCCACTAGTGAAAAGGAAGAAGGCCTTCACTGCGGAGTTGTTTATTAGAGAAACACCAACTAAACAGTCACGGAATATTGGACAGGGGAGCAAAACTCTCATATGCATCTCGTTTACAAAACTGAATGTCCATCTCCTCCTTCCTGGATATTCATTGACTGTTACTCAAATGCTACGAAGCGACTCCACAAATTCCGTAATAGATCTCACTTTTCAAGAGATGCGGAGCGGATTTACGAGGAGACATGCTACTCGCATGCCTCATCAGTGGTCTCCACCGTTACACTAGTAATAGGTGATGGGTACAACAGTAAAAATCTGATCCCTAGACACGCAAAATGGTGATAAAAGTAGATTTATTGATTCAACCAAGGTAAACCACTGTTGGTAACTCCAACCTGGATAAGAACGTCGACAGTCCAGAGCTTTCGTTCTTCATATGGGGACATGGTGTCTGGATCAACAAGACAAATAGGAGAGGGTTATAATTCGGTTTGATGTAGAGTGGTTTCCCTCAAGTTTCTTAGCCTTCTTTATTGGAGCAGCACTGTCCTCGGTGCCACTGAATTCGCCCTATAGTACTACTGTGGCTTCATTATTGCTGCTCTCGGGCCGAAAATCTTAGAGGACAATGTGACCTTCCAAAAAACACTGATTGAGCAACTCGTGTGGTCACTGTTCTACACAGTGAAAAATTGTCTTTCTTTTCACTGATATCTCGTAAAATATTCATGGGAGATTTTTTAATACGACAAATGTGCGAAGTTCCGAATCCACCTTGGCTTGGATCTTATCACGCAAATTAAGCGACGCGTGTTATGTAATACGGAATGTTGTTGCTTTAAACTTTTCATATAACAAACCTTTGTTTGTGTTGAGTGTACTTTATAGAAGTTAGCTATGCATCGGTTGAACCACCTCAAAGTTGGTGAGAACAAGAAACATTCTTGTTCAACGCATTCCACCCATAATGCCTCGTACTCCAGCCACAATCATGCATTGACTGACTGTACGGAGTTCTAATCAGAAAACGTTTTGTACCGGATTGCATAAACCTAAGTCAAAACTGAATGGACGAGAACAGCCGGTACAAACTAGGTCGGGATTTGACGTTATCATCTGTCTACGATAAATGTGGTTTTCTCTTTCCATGCTGAAGTACTGCTGAGTCAATCAGTTGTTCTTCTTCGGAAAGTGTGGATTTTCTTCAGTTCAGCAATATAGTCACGGCAAATTTGCCAGTGTATTCAACCTTTGTGGAGATCATTCGGTAAGCCCGCCTCCGCCGGTTGAACAACACCATTATTACACATTAATAAAGCTGGGTATGGTGTTTTCTCTCCGAAAAATTACACATTGGAATTTCAAAACCAGCATTTTTACTACATTCGCACACCCTGTGCCACGGTGATTAGTTAGACATCTACAAGTGTCTTACTTGCGAATGGAACTGAAAGTCAGTTGGATTTAGTTTCCTTCAGAATCAGCTTTTTCAACCTCGCAACTTCAATGCAATGAATTGGAAATGAATTTGAAGCCGAGAAATTTGAAACTTCTGAAATACTACTATACTCTCCCGCTATTCATGAGTAATATATTCAGGAAATGAGTTCCCAAAGTGTGGAAATATTCTTTATCGTGATTTTCCTAACAGCACAAAACCAGTGGGAAATCCATGTAGTGTTTTAACAAGTTTGGTCACTAACAACGCCCGTGAGTACTCTAGTAAAAGGCCATATTCAATCGAAACAACAAACGAACGTTTCGTTGCACCACTATGTAGGAAGTGTCCCCAAGTCATAACACCACTTTTAGGTGAAACACTCGACCTTCGCAATCACAAGAACAGATGAAAGACAGCAATTGAGAGATGTTGACATTTCTTTTGCTTTCTGCATATATTAGTTGGAAACATGGAACCAGACAGAATCCAACTTGCCAGGTGGATTTACAGAGACGAAAAAGGGAACGTTGGGTGTGATATGATTCGACGGCATAGAGTTGTTCCCCTATGACAGTCGAAACAGTTGAGTCTTCCGCACACTTCAAAACAAGCTGAAAATTCAATCTATGCATTTACAAAACTGTTCCAGAAGCGCTTTTGTCACAAATCTCAAAGATATATTGCGCATTTCGTACAATCAGGTGCGAGACTTTATCGATTTGTTGCATGGGCCCTATCAACTGTTCGACAAAATAGCTGGGAAATATGTCATTTCAGGTGTCACAGAACTTGCGGCTTAAATGATTGGTGACGTAGAAGGTTGAATTTGTAAGCGAACCGGCGGGCCTAGACAGAGACCTGATGCTTCTGGAAGTAGAGAATACATACGCAGGAGGTGGTCAAATAAGCATTGTCGTTCTAGGTAAAAACGACATGTAAAATGCGCTTTGTACATAGTAGTGCGCAAGGGTATGTGTCAGTAATTTTTTTGGAACCAAATATAGTTGCTTCTGACAGATGTTCCCATGTTCACTGGCAAAAAAGCGGCGTTTTACTGTGGTATGTTGAACCGCGTATGCGTGGATTTAACGAGGGATCTCAGTAGGAATAGCAAGATGAGTGGCTTCTTGGGTTTAGAGTAGATGGCATTTTCCTTTGTAAGTTTAATTTGCCCCAGGAAAGTGCTTAACCGACTGCCCATGTTGAGGAATCACTATTCAAAATTACTGGGGTTAGCCCATGTCTGACGAACCCTGAATGGTCTGAAAATATCAGTAAGCTATTTGCCAATTATTATCAATCCCCCTGTAGCACTCACACAATGTGGACGGAGTTAAACGCATTCGGCTTTAGGTTACATATATGAATTACCCGTCTCATCTTTGGATTAAGCAATAAGATTTTGCAACGTCACACATGTGACTTATTCGCGCGCTTGACTAGTTGCAAATATCAGCAACCTGACAACCTTAATGTAACACGGTTGCGACATGGGCCTTTGGCGAATTTTTACCACAGTAATTAACTAGAAGAGCAATTACAACATGAGGGCCGAGGGAAGCCACCTAAAAGGTGACAGCTCACTGAGTCTTTCTCCACTGTTTGGACACAAAAGAATAAAAATAAAAATAAATCGTCCATCCGCTATACCCTTTCGGTGCCTAGCTGCCATGTCATTAGAGGAAGCACGAGGGCTGGGATACTGCCTGGTTGCCCAAACCTAGACAAGGGAAGTCGAGCGGCAGAAGTCGTGTTCGAACCATGGACCTTCCGGTCAGTAAATTCGCGCCCTAACCGGAGAGCCATCTCACCACAGAAGGACTACAGTTATTTACGCACAGTGGAGACGCGCTTGTATAAGTAGGTCTTCAAGCAGATCTAAACATGGCGTTATTTCTAGAAATAGCTATCTAACCATTCGCATGAGCGAGACTGTGGACATGGTGGGCCACACATTATACGATTTTGACTTCAACTCACAACTGGATATTGGTGATTTTTTCTTGACCTCAAGTCTAGTGTTTAGCTGCTGTCTAGCTGTCTAACATTCCCTTCAGTGAAAGTCAAAGCTTGCTATCGGGACAAAATAATTCATGCTCTAAATACCCACCTGAGAAAGTACTTTATCTTGGTTGCAGTCCAGTATTACCTTGAAGGTGATCCGTGTTATGGCGTGATTTGGTGTGTCTATGTTGACCACTCAGTTAAGGGTGGTCTGTTTGGAACTGTTCTATCAAAGATTACCCACTCCAGGTACTTGAGCGCTTCACAAACCACGTGACCTTGAAACCCATGGGGACTCTAGGCACAAAACAACTTAAGATCATAATTATACGCAGAATTTTCTCCACCTCCGATTGCTGCAATGGCCGAAATTGGTTTGTCCCTAATGTGTCCGAGTTCCGCGGCCGGTTGGTCAAAGGACACATGCTGACGTCAACCGTCCGATCATATCAAACAAATGACCCGGTTTCCGTCTCATCAGTCCGTGATCCAGTTACCATATTGTGTATGTAGAACACGGCAAACGCCTTCTTTCTTCATTACATCAACTTTACGGACACGGCCAAATATAGGCCATGTCCGTATTGGGATTAGCAAGTGTAACTATCTAGAAAAGTCTGAACAGAGACAACCGAAACAACGGTTGTTGCGATCCCAACTTGAGCATAGCCAAAATTTGGATTCTAACGGTGTATTTACGCAAAGGCTTGGTTTATACTAACGAATGTTTGTAAACAGAAGATAACATCTAAGTTGCATAAAAACGCTGTTTGTCTTACATGTGTCTAAACGTTAAGGTCGTCGAGGAAACTAGTGGGGATTGCACTTCCGTTTTTTTTCATTTCCACTGCCTGACATTGAGGATGATCCTAATAGTATTTGTGATTCAGAGAAAGTTGTCTTGTAATAAACACAGTTCTGTCCAAGCTGCAACCGGTTGATTTCAAGAAAACCAATATGAATGAGAGAAAAATATGAAACAAAATGTACGATTTGGTTACGGAACAGTGTGACTTTCATCGAAGCGTAGGTTAATCACACTGACGATCAGCCGATCACAGACGAATGAATGGTCTTTAATCACTACCAGGGAGTTTGAATCTCCCCAACGATTCATGAAATGGTCACTGTTGATTATTCCCCACATCAGTGCTGTAGTCTACTCTTCGGCGTTTCAGCATAGGTTGACTCTACTCACAGGACTAAGTCTCAAAAGAATATTTGAACCCCCATCACATTACTAACAATAAAGTTGACCTCTTGTTGTTGAAGAAACGATCTTACATTTCTCCTGACAAACTTCTTTCATGATTTCTAGCACCTTTACCACAACAAACATCTTTTCATTCCCCTTGCCATTGATCGTGATTTTACATAAAAGCAGATTATTGTCGTGCGTTTTTTCGATTTTACGTGACCCGGTGGAACTGATCGACACAAGGAAACAAAAGAAAGACTTTCATATGTAAAAGCTGGTTGACGAAAGCTAGCGTCGAAAAAGTTGTTTTTATGCCTACTTGATTACCTTTCCTTATTCGTCTGCTCTAGTTGTTCTCATGTTGTCACTAGTTAATGAAAGACAAAGGTTATGTAGAGTTCCAAAAGTTGTATAACGATATTCTTGCCGTTTGGAAAAGGTGTCATTTGAGAAAGCAAAAATAAGTGTGTTGAAAATGGCGCGCGCAACTCTTGACCCAAGACATTGTGTCTGGTGTAAGTGCAGATGGTCTTTGTAAGTTTCCGTTTTCCCAGCAGAGTGAGGAATTTTTAGGGCGATCAAGAACATTCCTTCTAAGGCAAGTCTAATAATGGAGGACTACATTACTAAACACTCTTCTTAGGCAGCAGTAAGGTAACATTCGACCTGCTAGGTCAAATTAGGCTGCTCTACATGATGAATTCTTTAGGGAACCACTTATGTGGCATAAGAAAAATGGAGAGGAGTATAGGGGTAAATTGGCCGGACGAAGAGGCTCGAGAAGCCCGAAAGTAAAAGTGATGCAGAAAATTAGGCTCCAGCGAAGTTCTCAGCCCCTCATGGAAGGGTCCAGAAAAACACTCCACTCATTTAGTTACCATGTACTTGCTTGTTGATCCGGCGTTTCCGAAAAAACGATCATTGAGGATGGGTTAACGGTGTGCTAGCCCTGCAGGATAAAGCTCTTGTTTTTGAGGATTTCAAACCGATTGCGCGTTGGTGTGTTGCAGCGTCACAAATATCACTTGAGTCTCATTACTGGTATTCTAACCGTTGGATGTATCACAGGCACTGCACAACTGTTTTTGATGCGAATGAAAGTGACAAACAGAAGCATCAAGAAGATAAACAGCAGCGCTTTCCATGCTGTTGATCTAGAGGCCAGGTTCTTTTTACAAAACGCATAACAAATCTATCTCGAAAACAGACAAGTCGTGCTAGGGGATCCAAAGTGACTTCATGATCAAGCATACTGTCCACGAATTCAACTCGTACCCAGAGTATAGTGCGACAGAATGTATCTAGTTGAACGTTACGCAACAGGACGACCTGCGCAGGACGCTACTTAACTGTGGTCCTCGTCCTGTAGGATTTATTGTTCAATCTAGCGACAAAGAACCACCACTGTGGAGACACACGATCACTCTTTTGGAGGTCGTGGTCTCTCTGGTATGGGTTACTTTGCAAGAAACAGTGGATGGTGCGTTGAATGGATTAACTAGATGAATATGAATAGTAAAGTGTTAGTCAATCAGGAGGCATCTGAGCTTCCATGGTGGGAGATATGGAGTATGGCTCAAAATTTTTAAACATCGTATCGACCGCATCAAAAACTTTCATTACTGAGTATTACGTCGAAAATGCAATAAGCAGTGGGTAGGAGACCGGATTTTTCTGCAAACAGGAGTGGCATCTGAAACTTGTGATACGACTATATTGGGTCACTGTCTTTTCAAAGGGCTGTCAAAATGCTGTAAACTCGGCAAGTTCCTGTTGTAAACGTTCGAACAAAGCCTACTCTCTGAAAACGAATCTGGCAAACAGGGCTTCTTAAGATGCCAGACTTGGCTACGGGGTGACGGCTGAATACACAGAGGAAGCTTTTCAATAACACAGAAAGCTTTCTAGCATTGAACAGTCATGGACCACCCCGATTTGTTTACGCACACTCGGGAGCTATTATCCACAGATCCAATACAGTAAACGAAGGTTCATGTCGACGGTATCTTGCATAATAGTGGAACATTGTCTAACGGTTGTGTACATAGCCACTAAAACTGACTTTTTTTCAATAGAATCAGCCATCCCAAACCGATCAAAAATGTTCACAAATGGGTAAAACAGTTCAATCGGCCATCACCATTCCTCTATCTTCTCCTTAAAGGTATTCCTCACCTCAAAAATGGGCGATTTTGTGATGGATCCAGTTCTCGTTCGGTTAGCCTAAGGAAATTTGGTTTTGCCTGGTCGGCTGGCATAAAAGATGTCACAGAATTCAAGTTGTGTCTAGAAATCAGGTCAAAATCGGGCCATTGTTGGAAATCGCCACTGAAAAAAAAACATCAACGCAGCAAACATGTACCATTCGGGAAAGTGTTGGCAATTTTTTCACTCTGGGACAACGTTAAAAAAGACCGTGGCCAAAGATCTACTATTGGGACAATGTTACAAAAGACCGTGGCCAAAGATCTACTATTGGGAACGGGTTTGGCACCTATTTTGACCTATTTTATCATTACAAGCCATTGACAGAGTGTAAAACTTGACATCCACCATGCATAGCCGGAGAGTACTGACAACCTTGCTCTTCGCCAGTCATCGCCAGGCATTCTTCTGTTTTCTAACTATATACACGCAAGCACGCCCTGAGATCCCATCAATTTGATATTTATTGATATTTTGTCTCACTTAGTGATTGTCCATACTGATTTACGACTGAGTATATCTAAGACAATGTAACAGTTGACGATTAAAACCATCGGTATCCCCTCATGATCCGGTAGGTAGCGAACATCTGGTTGACACCTCTGACGGTGGGGCGGGATTCCAATTGATGCTGATGACCAACTGCTGATGCAGTTGGTTTTATCGACCTTTTTTGGCGTGATATTGAAGTGCAGCAATCATCCGAACCTTCCTCTTGCAACAAAACGGTGCTCAGTAGTTCGTGTAAATAGTTGGTGAGGAGGTTCTGTAAGCTTTGAAAGTCCTGGTATGATACTATCTCCATCAAGGTTCCTGTTCTCCTTCAGTTCAGTTTGAACTACAGTAACTTTCTTCTTATTTGGGGCCTTACACTTCACCACATATAGTATTGTTACGCCCAGTGAAAGTGATGTAGATTATCCACACTATTGCGTAGGAACGTTTAGGCTAGGATTTTTATCTCAGGAAAAAGGCGAAAATTTCTGTAAGGATGGACAGTCTCAAACGAAAGCGGCCGCATTCATTGTTGTTTTCTGGCCCTGATTTACTTCTGTTTGCTATTGAGGAGTATGTTGGGAGGTCGGTAACACAAATGGTCGTTGCTTTTTTCGGTGGGTGGGTAGTTATGATAGTGTCGATATTATTGTTATTATCGCGACTTAGACCCGATTATGATTGATTAGTCCGTTGACCTGCGTGGTGACTGGTCAACGTCACCGTGAACTTTGAGCTCCACCTCTCCTGCTAGAGTGAGCCCCGTTCGTTATCTCTCTGGGTCCCACCCTGGGACCTTTGTTGATGTGCTTCTAACCGGGTTCCTGTTAGCTGGCCAATCCGATAGCTAGCTCTAGTCCAATATTCCGGTTGAGTTTCTGGTTTCTTACACTGAGAGGTACGTAGACTGGGTCCAGATTGACTTGCCAGTTGACTGAAATCGTCCGGGAATACCACATTTTCAGAATCATGATTCTTTGGAGTTGGATATCAGTAAATTCCCCAGGATCGCAGAGTTTTGGTCCAGGGCGTACATTTAGCTTTGCAAGATAAATTGTGACAAGAAACGCGACAAAAAACATAATGCTGTTCAGGAGGACTGCTATTGTAGTTGGTTGTCACGTTAACTGACTTTATCAACCCAATACGGCTGGAGTGCATTCACGGGCTTGCCGTAGAATCCCATCAATGGGTTAAGGTACTAGGCATCTGATGCTGTTGAGGATGTGTGATGCCACTGCTGCCTATCCATAACTCCTGAAAATCGCGAGGGGGAAATGCGTTTTTGATGACGACAAACGAAGAAAGAGCTACTCCATTAGAAAAAGGTAGGCCCAACACTCAGGGATACTACAGCAAGTACCAACGCTGCTTATCAGCACATTGGACGTAATTTTTCTGTGCGTGGAGGTCAGGGTGATAAGTTATTTGAAATGAAACTAATTAACTGCATCACCGTTACTCTTATTGTTACTGTCAACAACAGAACACCATTGGTAACCAATGATGGCCAGCTGCCAGGACGGCATGCATAAAACCCCCTAATAAAGGAATAAAATAACGGAGAGTGGGAACTTAGTAGTAAAAACAGTCTTAATTCCCTAAGAATAACGACCAAGAACGAAGTGCTTAAACATTGGAACAGCAACGAGTTAAAGTCATTTCGGAAGCACTATCAGTGGGATTGACCAATCTACCTAGCTACCAGAGACTTATGCGTTTTATTCGCTACCCCGGTATTTATCGAAAAATTACTCGCTTGCGCGTAATCGCATTTCAAACGTGGTACAGTCAGCCAATGCTTTCTATACGGAAAAAAGGTCGGTGACTAGAGGTTTGATTACGGTTTTGGTCCCCAGATCTCAGGGGTCTTTCAAGACTCAGAACCGTGGAGTAAGCCCGCTCTTACAGTTGCCTTGTACACAACCGTGAAAGCAGATTCTGACGCCATAAGTGTAGCAAGTTTGCAACTGTTGCTTGCGCCTTAGGAGGGCATGCGTCGAGGTCTTGTTTCAACGTGCACTTGTCGTCATCCGGAAAAGTGAAGCAGTCATCAAACTCAAGTTATCATCTCTTAAGTCTCATATGGATGCATAGGGACTCAAAATCCCAAGACGATATTTTCACTTGAAAAGTGTTGACCGTGTGCCATAATGGGGAAGTAAAATACGTATGCTATTTAGAGTAAATCATACTGACCATATAACAGAACGATATTGTCCACATAGTCTCAGACTAATCGCCTTTCTCTGTGTGTACCAACATTCACAATCCATCGAGGCGCGTATTCCACGACATTACTGGTGATAAAATTGAACAGAAGTGGAAAGAGATGGAATCCTGCCAAATCGTACTACTTGTGAGAAACCCCATAACTATTCATCCTGTCTGCTTCTTCACCTGTTATAATAAGACCGCAAGTGCGAAAATATTAGGCAGGGCTGTGTAAGTGTAGGACAGCTGATCCATCTACGGAGTCAAAGGCTTATTGAAGTCGAGGAAAAACACACTTGTAAGCCGGTGATATTCAAGAGGACATTCTAGCGTTTGACATGACGTGAAGGTGTGAGCAATAGTTTCCACATGGACCAAATCCTGTTTGATGTTCTCAACGCTGAGTCTCGCACTTCTGGGTTATGCGTCACAGTATTGTTGAAGCTAGTAGCCCCACTATGCCAGGCATTATTCTTTTGCCCCTATAGTTGGGACAGTCGTCTTCTGTAACTTTCCTAATAGATCCATGACCCCAGTCTTCCGGAAGGTCTCCTTGTTCCAACATACTTTTCCAATCAAGTCAGGACAAAAGCAAAGAATCAGCACCATCCTTACTTATTCCCGGCAGTCCCAGGGCGCTTGAAGTCTGATGTCGTGTTATTGATGAGAGTGTAGCTAAACCCACGGCTCCAGTTTAGAGGGTCGAAAGAAAAGAGGTAGACTAAGCGACCGGTAAAGATATTCTGCCCAGCGGTTGAGACGTGGCTAATATCATGTGTTACCAATATTATCTGAGATTAGATCACCAATGAGCGGTATCCCAAACCTCAGTTTTTATCTGGAACAGTTTTTGTTCACTGGTGGTTGCTCAGGTGGTCGTTGACGTGTTCGTCGAGGTTAGGAATATGTTTGCAAATGTGGCGCCACTAACCTAAGTGATATGGTCAGTGCGCGATTGGGTGGGTTGCTGTGATTGGTTGACTGAAAGATATCTAGAGTCGCGGTCTGCTCTCACTTCCTCTGATGGATTCTTAGGTGGCTTCAAATTAATGTCTGACCCATTCTGAAAATCTACTGCGTTGCGCTTTCTGTGCTTTCGCGTCTGCGCTAGTCTCTCACACCTCGATCCTTCCGATTCCACCATGTCCCGGTATGGACACTCGGATTTAATTTGAGTTCACTTCTAAAAGACCATCCAGAAAGTGTTTTCTTAGCTCAAAAGGCATGTGATGCGTTGTATCAAGGAGTGACAGCGACTGTTGTGGGAAGCAGTGTCTAGTATTTTTACGCTAAAAAGCACGAAATGCCAATTTTTCAGCTCCACGTATGGCATTTCTTATCCCTTCCCAGATGCAGTTAATGTTTTTTCAGCAGCTTTAAAATGCCACACAGTTAATTTTAATGAACCAGATTGTTTTCCGACTACCAACCAGGTAGGTGCCTCTTGAGTTTGCTTAGAAAATTGGCTGGAAGTTTACGTCAGACAAGGTCATAATCTGTATTTACCTATGTATTCCATAAAGACAAGCAACCGTGAACTGAGCCTCGTTACCAGTAGCCAATGACTACGTAATCCGTTTGGCTCCATTGTTGCTCAGTGACAGAGAGAACGCAAATAAACACACATACGTGCACTGCCCCGAGACCCTTTACTGTCGATGAACAACTTGGAAGGATTGTGAACTAATGGACATTGACATTTAATCTGGACCCAAACTAAACATGTCACCAAATCGTGCCTCGGATGGGCTGAGGCATTTTACTCGTACGTTGAAATCTTCAGCGACTAATTCTATTTCGAAACTCTTCGTGGTGGATCACATGGCGATTTGTGCTTCATAAAAAGTGTATTTCATGGGGACTAGAGGCGCGGCAAGCTTCTATTGACTGAATGTCAAGAATGTGCGCAAAAGTAGCTCGTTGGACCATACAGATATGATCTTTTGAAGTGAAGGAGTGGAACTGCGCGTTGGTGGGCAATCCGTCACTCCTGTGGGTGTCTTATTGAAGTGCAAGGTCTACTAGAAGTGTGAACATTAACCTGGGTAGGAGACGGTTACGAGAGACTGACGAAAAAAGATGAGAGTGGTCAGAAGTTGCATCTTTCTACTTATCCGCCAGGCTTCATCCATTAAGTGAGGCGACGCAAATGACGTAACCACCCGACGACTGTTGTAAAATAAAGGTGCATTTGTTTATCTAAACTATTTTAGTATGTGGGCCGAGGTACGGCCAGCGCATCCAAACTCAAAAGCAAATATCTGTTTCATCACAACAAATTTAATTGTCCTGCTTATTTACGCGTTTGATTTCCAGCAACATAAGTCATAATTATTTGGTGGATTACTGTCGGTTGGATTCAAATGTAAACAATTAAGCGTCATCCGGGGCAATCTATTCTTACCCTCATCATAAAATGCCAGCATGTATGGAGAGGTTTAAGCCTATGCAAATATCACACAGGTATTGTTAATTATGTGACGTAATCATTCATGTTTTCCGATTCCTCAGTCTAATTCCGGTGACTGCTCAAGTTTCAAGACTAAACTGTTCTATTTTACACAAAGTCGACTCTATATTAACTGTTTTCATGACCCGATTTATTCACATTCATTTCAGGGTTTGTTGCTGAACATTTCATCCCACTTTGAACTGCACAGCATTTTTCCAGTTTAATTTGTCCGATAGCACACTGCCCTTTCTGTGCCATCTTGTGTTGCTAACTGCCCAAGGTTCAATCTAGTCGTAAGCTTTCCTTTAATTCTGCTCATTACTTACTGTTAATTTCCTACAGAACCACGGTCTACCTATCCATACTGTCTGCCCACATCTAATTCAATATATTGTTTGCTGCCCAGTTGCAAACACAGTTGGACAAACACAGGTGGAGTTCGTAGAATTCGGTTTCGCCGTAATTAATACTGAATGTCCGTCGTTGAATCAGACTACCTGTCAGATAGGACATTTAGAAAGCGCGTTTAGGCAAGTTAACCAATTCCTTGCCTTGAGATTACGGCCTAGCACAGGATCGTATAGGTATATTGAGAATAAGAATATTACAACATTTTGTACCATGGCTCAGTTGGCTGTTCACAGATCCTCCTACCTTTTGCACTCCTGGAAGGGCTCAAGGATAACATATAATATTTGTGTTGTTTAAGTAGAAATGTTTTCATTTCCATCTATCCACAATTTTCGTTACATCCATGGCTACCATAACCCCCCCTTTTCATGCACTTTCGTCTAGAGATTCATTGGAAGGTGGGCACTCTGAATTACGTTGTGCTATTTCGGTCGCTTCCATTATGGAATTAACTATCAAGGCGACATAATGGATGCTGGCATGATTACTTGTTATGGTATGGACATCAGGCGAAAAAACATGCTACAATGATGCCGTAATTTTCGAATGCTCCATTAAAACGTATCCCCTGTTCACAAAACATCTGACTAGCTACAAATATCCTAAAATTTCCATTCGGAGTGGAAAGGCATCAGAGAACTGATTATTTGTTTTTTTAAAAATGCGTGGGTTTTATTGTTTTATTTTTTACGGCATTCGCATTTCCGTCATTTCGCTGAATAATAGTACCGGAGTGTGGCAAATTTGGTTGGGAATTGGACTATTCCGATGTAGGCCCCAGACTATGGAATTTCTCAACCGTCAGCAGTGACCTAGACCCCTGTCGGACGGGATGGTCTTTGCGGCAAGCTGAATGGCGGTACGGATGAGCAAAACAACTGGAGATCAAAAATTCATGGGCGGAGCAAGCAAATGAATAGGGAGGTTGTCATGAAGTCAAGTTAGATTCAGTATACGGTTTTGCCGATACTCCCACTGTCGTGGCTCACAAACCGGCCATCCGGCTAATTAATGAAGCCCTTTCTAGTGTGTACACGTCAGTGATTTCAGTTAGGGAATAATGTCCTGTTCGGATCTCCAAACGAGGAGAATAATCATGTACAACAATTTTGCTCATTCAGATCCCCTGATAGAAACTGACAGTCGTGGTATCAAGGGTGAATTCTTGCGACGTTCGGTACGCTGCGGCATCATATCCCGCCTATGTGCACGTAAGTAACAATACAAGTCAGCCATCCGTGACTGAAAAGTACAGTGTTCAACTTCAAGAGTGTGGATCTATCCAAAAACTCTATGGTCGGATGATTCCAGAAATGGGTAAGCTCTGCAATGTTCCCTGGTTTTTCAGCGCTGTTTAACTTCACTTGCGGCATAAAATAACAACTGAATCATACACCACAGAAATGCCTTATTAAATGGTTCTCAATGTAGGTTTACTTAGAATGTCCGTCGTTCACCTCAGCAGGCTAAGCTGGCTTTGAAAACGTTGAAAAAAATCGGTGGATTACCTGTGAGCTGATTGGGACGCTATTTACAAACATTCGATGAGCCTGACAACCAAATGCAGCCTAAACTCGATCCCAGGATCTGTCTTTGTCGTAGTGTATTCATCTGCCATTGGAGCCAACGCTGAAGGGAAGCTGACTTACGTCGAAGGCTTGCATCCCACAGCTCTATTTTTGGTGTCTGTATCCAGTAGCCAGTGGGACTGACTTTGATTTCGCTTATTTTCGGACAGCACATGAAATACGTTTCACATGTTCAACCCACAAAATACATGTCGATTTCCTTCCAAGTTTGCTTTTGCCAGCCTATGCCTGGGCGGAAGACTGTTGGGCTGGCCTTTTCACTTCGCGTGAACTTTGCACTTGCACTGTGGATATCGAGATCAAACGTGCTTCTTTATCGTCTGCCCTGTTCGCATCTCGAGTATAGTAGTTGCAGAAGGCGCTTGCTTTCGGCCAGTCTGTGACACGCACACGCCCACCACTTAACTCTGCAATGGTGGGTAAAGTCGCTTGTGCACGTGCGTGCGTGTGTGTGTGCGTGCGTACGTCCGTGCTTGCGTGCGTGCTTGTGTATGCCTACGTAACGTAACCAGTGCGTGTCCCGGTGAGTGAGCAATCGACTTTTGCGCAATCGAGAAGTTTTCCCCTTTTAGGACCCTTAAATTTCACATTGTTATCGGGATTTGGTAGAGTTGCACGATACAAGTTGATTTTCCTCCAGGAATGACTGAATGATCCTATGACGGTTTGATGTCACATTGAGGGACCTTAAACAACATGGTACAACCAGGTAACGTGCCAGTCAACTAGCTAGTGGGAATGTTCACCCGAATCAGCATTGATATACCAGTGTACCTCCGGCCATCAGACCGCCCCTAGAATCACAAAAAATCAACGAGCACCCACCGACAACGTACTGATGATGTCACTTTACCATTGATAAAGCGTTTGTATCCTGATTGTCCAACCCATTGAACAGAAAGCAAAAAGCTACATTAAGCTGTGCAAATCTAGCACTCGATCAATCAGCCCATGTCGATGTGTACCATAAGCATGTAAACTGTATAACACTTCCGATAATACAAACCATTGGTGTGCAAAGTACATTCAGACGCATGGCAAAACCGCGGGTCTAAATGGACTTTGGATTTTTTAGATGCGGGCCGCTGTTTACTTCCATTTGAGATGAGACGAGCGCAAAGTTGTCCCGGAAATTTCGGCTTTTCAAGTAGTAAGAAAAAGAGCAACCGCAAATTTCTCTATTGTTTGCAAAAATAAGTTTATCCAGTGCAGCATGAACCAGTAGTGTTTTGAGTCCCCAGCGGCAACAACCCTCGTCCCTGTAAAAACAGGGCTACATATCCCTCTGAATGGTAATGAAATTTCAGTAGCCTATTATAGCATCTAATTCACGGCAAGGTAGTTATTGACTAATCTACATTTAATAGTTTAGAAATCAAGCATTTTTAAACACGTCGGTGTGATATCCATCATAATCCGTGTATCACTTTTGATATTATATATTAGGAAGTTCACATCTGGTATGCACGCCACCTCATGTCCTCTTACGAATAATCGCGGCCGAACATCGATTGGCTCAATCCGGTTTCATGCAGTTGCCCTCTTGAACGCGTGCACTGTCACTCCCATTTAGTCTCCTGAATAAAAAGACCCTACTAAGAAGTGCTACTTTCTTAGTTTATAAGTGATTCATCAGGAAAATTATTATGAGACTGCCAATATGGATCACCCTTGAAGAATACCCGTATCACAATTTTATACACGCTATCCCTCTGACAAAACAGGGCGCTCGACTCAGTTCACACTGGCTGTAAGCATCCCTGTTTACTTTGTCGGTGACCGGCGGGTGCAAACAGGTATCTGGTGCACACTAGCTGTTAACTCCTGAGTTTGTTATACAATGCTGGACTGTGAATCTTTGCATCTGGGAATCTGCACCTAAAGTTCATCAACGGTTTATTGCATATATAAATATGTATTAGCTGATGGGCCAAGGTGCGAGTTTCGCTGGATTTGTATAAGAATACTTATGCCGGCTTACCCGGCCGGATTATGGTAACCTGGTGCTTCTTCCGGCATTCTACCCTTATTACGGCTGATAAACTGACCGCTTGACTGTGGCAATGAGGGTGTCTGGTTCACCGATTAGGACCTAGTCAGCTTCCCCTACAGGATAATGATATAATTAAAGACCACAGCCAGCATTCCTTTTCACAATGGGCGTATTTCCATTTGTGTACTCAACTGGATTGCGCACAGACAATTTGAGCTCTGCTTTTGAGTACTGGGACTTTTACTGAATGCCTCTTATTTGGCCAATTGTTTACTGTCACCTAAGCGTTTGCGCAGGTAGCAGATTTGCTCAAAACGCACAGGGACGTAACATACCTACTTTTTACTGGTAAACGTAAATAACCGGGAGAATGCATACTGAGCTGCAAAGGTTATCACCATGAGCTTGCTGATGGGTATGTATTAATATCCCATAAACAACAAACTTACAAAGTTCCCCCTGTTACTCACCTGCAAGCACTGCAGAACTCTTTCCATGACTCTAAAGATATTTCATCAAGGACCACATCAAGGAAACAGTACATTGAGGATGTACATTGTAACAGAATGAGAGGAGCAAGACGAACAATGGGAAAGGCGTAATCTTGTTGTATTCATTCACCACTTTAATCCTGTGATATGCTGGAGAACCGTTTTGGCAATTTGGCCTCTCGGAAAATGAATAAATTTATTGCCATCGACAACAAACCTTAAATGTCTCCCACACTATTCATATCAGCCTCGGGAATCGATCACTCCGCAGGTGTGGCCGTTCGGAGGGGATGATACTATTTTAATAGGTCTTGGGAAACCATACCTCTGTGATTTGATGAATATTACCGGAAATAGAAACGTAATTATGTACAGACTGAATCATCACATGTGATTTCGATCATATTTTCTCATGTGGTGGACAAATACAAAAACGTTTCCTCCTACCACCCTCTTCATGAGATTTGGGTATTTTATTAGCCTACGCATGAATCCACCTACGCAACACCAGCTGGGCATGCTGTCACCCACTCTTTCCAAATGTTTGTGGTATTTACAGCGACCAAACAAATCGCAGAAAAAGCCATGTCCGATCTCATGTTACACACGATAGTTTGTAGCAAAATAACCCAGAATAATTGTTTTGTATCCGTGACTCTAGTTTTTACACTCTTCCAGATGCGTGGGTGATGAAAGATGCTCGAGAAACTTTAGTGGGATACTTACCGACAAAGTGACGCGACGTGTCAACAAAGTTTGCTCAGGTTTGTTTGTTTATCGATCTGTCTAAAGAGGATAGGTAATAAACACTAGGCTATCCAGTATAATTGACACATCCGTTCCGTAGACGCTTCCTCATCGCCCAACCTCCCACGCGCGAAACGGTTAGATTTTCACATGTGGTTACCAATCATCCAACCTGTTCTGATCACTCATTCATAGGGTCGACAGCAATTTCACCGCTATACGCAAGGAATGTTGAAGAAAGTCATACATTCATTGCGTAACCCGGAAAAGCAAACAGCTGCTCACACTGATTAAGTCAGTATAAATGCCTGAGGTTTGGAATGAGAACAAGGGTGGTTTCATCGCTGGCTAAACTATGTAACAGACAGCTTCTCGCAAGTGCCCGTAAACACCCAACTGCAAACTAATTCCGCAAGTGTCTATTAATTTTTATTTATTTATTTAAGCCGTGTATCCCATACACCGGAATGAGAAAAGTGATCTTTCTGTGCCGGAGCGGCTTGTGGAACAGATTTTTCCCAGGTTTTCGCCTTACTTTAATGTGCTTTTCAATAGTTGGATCACCAGATCAACGTATCACCGTGTTTATCCTTTTACTCCATGAATGCATCGTTCCTTCTCAACAAACCGGCGGCTAAACCGAACCGCTGTGCAGGAGAAGTTTGCCAAGGCCTCCTGGTTACTAATATCCCAAACGCTGACCTGTTAGTGCTATATTCATCCCCAGCGTTAAATGTGGTCAGCTCAATCGTTTTTCTAAATTCGACCGGGAATGCAGGAAATCAATAAAAAGGGTTGAAGAACGGTCTGCCACAGTGATACCAAGAGTCTGGCAACAGCCCTACCCCGTTTAATTCTTACGAGATCTCTCATCTTGTTACTATGTGAAGCATACATTTGTCTGTCACCAAAAAGGTTCGAATAATTGCGATTCTTAGTTTTTGGTCGGTTCGCCGAACGTAAAAACTGGGTTGCAGAACAAACAAGTAGTTCACTCGAGCTACCCATATTCCGCAACATCGCCAAAACCTGCATCCGGCAAGCGCGAGCACCATGTATAGTCTACTGCAGATCAGTGACAGACTTGGAGGGATAAATACTACACAAACACAATGGTGTGCAGTAGAAAAGTTATATGTAGTTGAAGTCATAAAACAGGTTTTTTCTATGCCCTTACCACATACCATTAAGAACAATCCCCACTCCAAACAAACCCAATTATAGTGGTGTACAAAGGCCGGAGTAACGCGTTTTTCACACCACCTTAGCAGTTTTTTTACCTCCCCACAATGAGAGATTACTGAATTTATGGTATAACGGACAGTTAACGTATGCTGACCACGTTTAACTTACACGCAGGTGCCGGACCAAAGATACGGAATTTTATCAAACCAGAAAACAAGCGTGTTATTCCTTGTTAGGAAACGAGTATCGGGTTGTGCGTCAGGTACTTTAATCGGGGAAAACATCCAGCACCACCGACTACGATGGCTCGGTCATGTGCTACGCATGCCGAAACACCAAGACGAATGTTGTTCTCCGTGCCTCCTTCAGAATGGCGCAAACGGCGAGGTGGACAAAGCATGACTTGGCAGAAGGGCGCGAGAGGGATCACAAATAGTTTGGTTATTGTTGTATGCCTTTCAGGATGGGGTCCCCGTGACCCCGCCTGTGCTTGACTGGAGACGTTGCAA
>CM030369.1:75877648-75928118 GCA_003604175.2 Clonorchis sinensis | reverse complement strand
ATGATGATGATGATGATGATGATGATGATGATGATGATGATGATGATGATTGACAATTGCACCCGTTCCATGTGTTGATCAAACTGATTTGAGTAGACGACGACTGGATGAAGATTGCTCCTTCTATCTCCACTGATAATGCGCTAACCTCACTGTTATGCCTATGAAACGACCGCAGAGAAGAAATGCCCATTCCTTCACAACTTTCCTTCCGCTTGGGAGTCATCGCCCTATAGTACGGTTCATATTTTTAACACTACGTGTGCGCAGGATGCATTAGGTTACGCCTGGTTTGGTCCAAGACACAAAGAATTCATTTCTGATCACTTGCAGATAGTCAGATAAGCGTTCACTACCAAGCTGCATGTTTTCAGATCATATTTTTTCCATTTGTGACACTTGTAAGACAGAATTGATCGGTTCTTCAAAAGCAATTCAGTACGCTTTTCGTGCTGATTTGTTGTCGGAAAGAAGGAGCAGGGATTTGTGTTAAGTTTCTGAGTGTGCTCTTTGATGCGACCATATCCTCCCAAGTCCAGTTTATGAATCCTAATCAAAGCTGTATGCGTGGTGAGTTGCCTTTCTAGGGCTAACAAGTTCTGCTCCTTAGTTATCAGTTGTAAGGCCTCCGTGCTCACGGCCTGTCCTCGTTGTGGGCCACGTAAAAGTTGAGATCTTTGACTACTCACAAGTAGCCACATCTCCGAAGAGGTGAAACAAAACTACCATCTGTTACCCGTCGGTGTTGAGTAACCGAGTAAGTTAGGCATCATGAGAGTGGTCATCTTAGTATGAGTTAAGATAAATGATGCTACCCAACCCACCAATGTTCAAAACTGATGCAATTCTTGATGGTCCGAAATGGAAGAGCTTCTCCGGAGGATTCCTGACCGGGTTCTTGTAGCAGTGGAACCTAATAAATTTGTGGAAATGATGGTTTCTCAAAGTTCGTAATAGTTCGACAGACCCGGAAAGAGATTATCTCTTATACAGAATAGTTTCAACCGGAAAAACAGAACAAAGGTTAACAGGAGCTCGCTTGTAGACCACTCTAATCCCATCGTCAGGTCGACCCGTAAGCAGAGCTAGCAAATCCTATTACAGAACGGTCCCGGGTCACCTTTTCCCAGAGAAGACGGCGGATTAAGAATTGAACGCACTTCTAACCGATTTTCAAATTTCTAAGTAGTGTAGGTGGGTTGCGTGTTCAATTTTCCCCAGTATATGTATTTTATACAGAATTCTTCACAAAAAAGAAACCACCACGGGGAATAAGGCCAACCTTGGAGTGGTGACTATTGGAGGAACATCGACCAATCGGTCGTGCTTGACGGAGAGAGCCTTTGTGCACTAAAAAGTCGGGTAATCTCTCATAATGGGGTTACTGTGTAGATTTATTAGGTGCTTGGATTATTCGGACGGACGAATGAAGATCAGTAATCACTCTTAGCTTCAAAGCATCATCACGTGCATTCAGCAAAAAGGCACACCACTCAGCGCTTAATTCGGATTGATGGAAATTTAACTCTTCCCGGCAAATTCCTTGCAATTTCAGAACTATCTTCGGGTAAACATCGGTGGACGATGTAGTTAGACTGTGGTGGCCTTCTAGAAATACTTCATTGGCAGAAACCCTAAAACTTTCTTCTCTTCGCTTCAGACGGCGGTGGCCAGATAGACGCGCCGCATTCCAATCAACTATAATTATGCGGAATCAGTATGCATTTTATCCGGTTCATTCTCTAAGCCAGTGACCCCCCCCTGCAGCTAATGAATGCCCGTGCCAGCAGTGTCCTGCAATTCGCATCCTTCGTTTCGTTGTCATTCTGGGAAACCCAGTCGATCCCATCGTCCTCTCTGGCTGAACGGTAGGACGGAGAGACAGATAGTATCGTTATAACGATGCCGACGACGGAAGGCCCTGATTCAATTAATTCAAATGGTAGCAACCCCTCCCCCTTATTGAACTTTCATCACACGTAGAAAACGAAGGATATCCTAAAGGTGAAACTTCCATCTGAGAAGTCGTTGCTCGAGGAGCTAGTCAACACGTGTGACCGCGTGATGTGAGTCCCGTGATTGAAGGATGAGCGGTGCTAAATCCTGTCTTAGTGCGAGTTAATCACACCGCTGATCAGCCGCTCGAGACCGAAGAGTTAATTGTTCGAACTACTAGCCAGAAGGTCGCGGGTTCGAGACTCCCCGGAGTTTCGTTTCGCACTGCTGATGATTCCCAATAGCGATGAAACAGCTGTACAGTGCTTCTCGGCTTTTCAGCATAGATCAGCTTCACTTACAGGACGAAATCTCCACACACAAAAACAAATCTCCTCACACTGCCAACAAGGGTACTCCACTGTGGAAAACTTTTTCCATTGTCAATGGATTGCAACATCGAAGGAACAAAAACTTGTTGTCCCTACTTTGTTCTAGAAATGAAGTAGACCATTTTAAGCAACCTAGCAACTAGTACATGAGATCCTGAGCAACAAAAAATCGTACCAGGAGTTCGGCCTTTTATCGTCACTTCTCTTAAGGTGTCCCGTCAAGAAACATTTCAGGGTTTTACTACCGTGCCATAATCTACTTAGTAGAAACCGATATGACGCATCCTGCGTGAACTGTCGCACTACCAGTAGCGAAAATCTTATGCTTGCTTAAGCCATAACTACTCAGTTTTCGGCAGGCATCTAAGGCCATATAGCGGAAGCTTTTCGGAATTTCGGATTACATCAAAGCAGCAATGGTCAACACAAACTTAAAATGCAACCAACCGAAGTAAAGTTTTAATTGCATCGAATTCGCCATTAATTTGACTGCACTGTGAAGAGTTTGGACCGAATGATACTACTTGCAAAGTTTGTGTTTGAGCTGCGCAGTTGTCACTGCGCTCCCGAGTAAGGTGCCGCTTCATTTGTCTATTTCTTTATTCCCTTTGTCATCACGAAGTCTTCCACATAGACTCGTTGGCCCGAAAAGTTTTCCTATATTGGACCGTTTTTCGCTTTCGTTATTGGACTGCATGGCTACCCTCTTTTACTGACGTTACGTATCGTTGCATTTTTACTCATCTGCAACTTAATCCACATTCGGGGATTTTCCTCGCTTTCATTCGCTTCGCTATTTTCAGCACAACAGTAAACTTCGTTCACCAGTTATCTTCTGACATCGACTTGGTGAATGTTAACTCGAGACATGTTCCACAGCAGTATCTATACTGTTAGATAACCAACTCAAATGATTTGGAAAAATCGCCACCAGTAAAGACGCTCGGGGGAGGTGTTGGAAGTGAGCGGTCCTACTCTGGGATGGGAGTTCAGTAGACAGCCTTCTAACCGGTAAACTGTAGGTTGCTTAGATGCTTTTACTGTGTCGTACACCCACGCTCACCACAAACCTTCTTCGTTAAAATCATGCAGTGTACAAACAGGTCCTGATGTTCACGGATTTGGTTGGCTCAGTGGGTTATAGATCAATCAGAAATGCCGTAACCCTGTTGTTTCTGACCAAAATACAATGAAGAGCACAGTCTGTGGAGCTCGTGGACGGTGGATTGCGTGTTGGTTACCGGAGGGTTAAAATTCGTGACAGTAAGGGTTATAGCGCAAAATTTTTCACGGGAGCCCGTGGGCGCTGGTAGGTTAGAGTGCTTTCGAAAAAATACAGGAATAACGGAAGCGTGCTACAGAAGCTACAAAAGCGCGCTCTCATCCACCATTAAGTTATCTGGTCTTTGTTTTGCACCTTGTCCCAGACAACTGATGTTCTGGACTTCGTTTCGAAATCTATACCGAAAAATCGAGAAACGATGCATACCGGTTTCATCTTTTGAGAACCATCAACAGTGCGCATCCCATCAAGCTGAGGGGCGATAAAAACCCGTCAATTACCAACCATTCGGCTACGAAAGGCTAATTAGCTGGTGATTCCCAATGAGAAAAAAAACTTTATAGTGATCCTCGGCTTTTAGGCGGAGACTGACTTCACTTAAAGGTCAAATTCTCAGTTGAGAAATTCCTAAGAATCCTCATACAACCAAAAAATTACAAGTAGCTCAAAAGGGAGAACAATTCTTACGAGTGGACCCCCTCAGAGAGGTCATTACTCAAGGAGACACGTGAGGTGAACTGCGTGACAAAAGGACGAATTGTGCTATATCTTGTCCAAGTGCGGTTAATCATACGATGACATCCCTCGGGTTGGTCTTCAACCACCAGCCGGTAAGTCGCGGGTTCGTGAGATTCGCTACAAGAATGAAACAACTGTACAGTGCTTTCCGAGTTTTCGGCATAGATGAAATTCACCTCTAGAACGGGATCCCGGATGAAAACTCCCGAATTTCCCCACAATACCAACAGCGTTCAGATAATTGCGTTGCGTCTCCATTTCCATACGTAAATGGCCTCAAGATCTATTTTTATACTGCCTTGACAATGGCAGAAACAGTTTACGGGAGACTGATCTCCGCCCCAGTTAAGTTCCTGTTTGATTTGACCACTAGAATATCTACCGTACTCTGATGGTTTTTGTTGATTTTTGTGCCATAGCAGTCAAAAACACAATCCCAACACGTAGAAATAACGTAGACTAACAGCCGGAGTTTATGGATTATCCATCAGCATTACTAATCGGCGGTGCTTTCAAGTTCTAAAAACCACGATTAAGTTGCTAAAACTGAGAGAACTACACAGGAGGAATCCGGTGCATTTCCTCAGAATCCATGTTGAATGATACGTCGTTTCTTTGCCGATATTCAACCAGATTCGGTTTCACACCTGGTGTGAATGAGAAGCACCGAACGTAGCTTCATTTTTAACTACATTCCCATGCTTACCATGATCACTTGATATATTCATGAAGGTTCTGACAAGGCAAGCGGTAACCCCAATCGCTGCGAATCTCCGCATGGAAGTTTGGAGATAAACTCTTAGCTACTGAAATTGGCCCAGTAGTTACGCGTGTACATCGTTTTATTTATCGTGCTCTCTCCAGTGTAGGATGGTCCGCTTCAGCTGGATGTGCTGCACCAAGCCGCCTCATGTTTCACTTGGTATTCGCCGAAATCCATCCCTTTGGGTTGAAGTGGAACATCAAGGAACAAGAAAGAATCATGGACTGGGCCTACTAAATGAGGAGCCCCAAGAAGGGTCAAACCGGTCATCGAAAAGTCTCCAGCGACCTTATGAATAGTGTGTTACGTCTAGACAGCCAAGTATTGTGACATCTTGAATATTATCAAATGAAATATAAGGCAGCCTAGTGCAGCACATTCATTTGAAGCGGACCTTCATAAACTAGAGACTCAGCCGGAGTCAATTGAGTCTCTTGTGAAAACCAGATTTGTTTGAAAATGAGTATTTCTGGGAACTTTCAGTTAGTCATCAGTTAGTATCATGCGTACGATCCCAACAGCTTTCAATTGGAATGCGTACGACTGTGATAGTAGCGTCTGAGGTAAATCTTGCCACACATTCATTTGTATGGCCATTTGCCATTTTCCGAAATTCGTCACACCTTGAGTAATATCGTGTGATGCGGGCAGTTTCGGAGTTTTAACGAAACGAAACAAAAAACACTTGGATGGGTTTCACCCAAGAGGGTAGGAAGATCTTTGAGCAGCCAAAATACATGCTTTTTGATTTCATAAAATATGTTACCATCCCAAAATCATTCTTCTGCGGCTTCTTTTGTCACAACAAAACTTCTGTTTCCGCATATGGTACTCAAGGTGTTTTCTATTTCCTTCCTTCCTCTAATCGAGGGGAGAAAAAACAGCTGTAATCCTCCGGGTTGGTCATTAACTGTCAGGAAGGTCAGATTCCTGAAGATCACAGCAGAATACCCGAAACCTACTGAAACTCCCAAACTCCACTACACACCGGTCAGACAGCCTTGGAGCAAGGTCAGACAATGTCCTTAGAAATACAGCGTGAGGCTGTTGTACTCGCAAGCACTAGATTGTTTGCAATAAAGTTGTATTTTTTATCGCCGTCTTTTTTCCGGCACTAGGCACTGGAGCGGGGACAGCAGTCAGATATAACACTAACCAATCGGGTACTAACCAAGAGGAGCAGTCATAAAAGGACAGATCAACAAGGCGAACAACAAATTACTCGGCATTTCCAGCACCAAATGTACACTTTAAAGTTACTGTTCATGTGACACGAGGCGAATGAAAATCTGTCGAGCACTCTCAATGTAAGGCCATAATTGCAACCTTAGGTCTATTGAAAAGTTGCACCACATGAGTAGCTACACGTATACATAATTCTGGAATGCATTGTCAATAACCAAGGAGGAACAGGTACGTTGTAGGCAACCAATACATGCTGACACAGCAGTGAAGCGCAGAGAAGTGGTTCATAAAAGTCAGTGAACAGTAGACGTAGAGGACCGAAGCGACAGAAACAAGCTAGGTGTCAATAGAAAACCAATGGTCCCGAGAGAATTGGGAGTACTAAGTCACTGGGCTACTAAGCGGGAATGAAAAACCAGCAAGTTTTCGTCCTCATCCTCCCAAAAGATCAATGGTTTCCGTATTTCGGATATTCTCACCATAATACTATATGGAACAAGTTGAAGGGCGAAAACCCGTGTTATGAAAAAGCACTTTGGTGGAACGCCAGTTTTTAAGAACTACCATCGCTGAAAAAATCGCCGTCCCCATAATCTGTTTTGTTAAGTAGGAAACGTTTGGCCGCCATTTTGAGTGAGAGATTATCAGTTGATCAGTCTTTCATACCCAAAAGCACTGTACGATAGTTGAAAACCTACCAACGATACGCTGACTACCAAAAAAACTAGGAATAATCGTCCAACCGTAAAGCCTTCCCAGTACCTAGTTAGCATGCCATCCGAAGGAAGCGCGAGGGTTGAGATACTGTCAGGTTTCCCAAACCTAGAGCAATCGAGATGTTGTGTTGGGTTCGAACCAAGGGTCTTCCAGTCAGTAAGTTTGAGCTGGGCTTAGTTCCACGCTGTACCACTGAGCTATCTCGAGCACTGACTACCCAAAGACAACCGTCAGGCTAGGATTAGCTCTAATAAAGTTGAAACTGATCGTACAGAGTCAAAGTGCTAAAAACCCACTATAAAACATAAGCCGTTTCTAGTGTTGTGTTAAGTTTGACATTTAACATACGCTATCCGACACCGGAGCGCTCTACCAGCGTAAAGGAATATAAAACATGTTTATGTATGATCAACGGTCAGGTGACCGAGCCCTCCACAGCCATCCGATGGATCGCAACGAAGATGAATGAACTCGTGTAACGAAACTTTTCGTGGTCTCACCATAAGTTTCTTAGGAAGGCATACAACACAACTTTAGGATATACGTACTGCGCAGTCGATGGACTTGTTAATGCTTCAGCGCACCAAGTCTCCAGTTTACGGACCGCTTCGTCAGTAGATAGTACAACGCTCCTAACCGTACACCAACATCGAGATGTGCACTAATCTTGAGCGATTCGCTGTAACAGTCAGTTCAAACATATCACAGCACTCATCTCGGTAGCTTTCACTACCCGCTAGCCTGTTGCCAGAGTACTTTTTGCCAGGAATGGAGTGGTTGGAAACCCTAAATTTGCTGAGATCCGCACCGTTGATGATTCCCAACAAGGATTAAATGGCTATCCAGTGCTTTCCGACTTCTCAGAGTAGATTGGTTTCGCTAACAAGATGAAATCCCTATTGAATATAACCCAATCTCCACATATTACCATGAGTCAATAGGCAGCTCAGAGGAAGGATAATTACACTGAGTGTGAAACTTTCTCCGGAGAGGTCGTCACTCGAGCAGCCAGTCAATACGTGACCATGTGATGTGGCTTCCGTTATTGAAGGATGATTGGCGCTATGTCCGGTCTAAGTGAGAGCTAATCACACTGCTTGTGGCCAAACAGTTAGGTGTTCAACCAATGGCCGGAAGGTCGCGGGTTCGTGAGATGCGCACCGTTGAAACAGCTGTATAGTACCCCCCGGCTTTTCGGCGTAGATTGGTTTCGCTGATAGGATGAAGCCTCTATTGAGCACTTAATTTGATAGACTGTAGTTGGGTATACTGAGTAAATATCTTAACCATCCTAAACTGATCGGAGTTGTCTACTTGTTCTGACTTAGCGTCAGTTACGAGTTCATGCACCGTTTCGACACGAGAACACAGCAGCCAGCCAGGACTCGCTATGTTGTGAAGGATGCGACGACCAAACGTTAGGTCTTTAGGATCGTCGGATCGAAGAGTGAGGTCTCGTGACGACAGAGTAAGACTGCTCTCATAAAAGTCTTATATACATGACCCTCTAACATCAACGAACTTGAGTTCTGACAGCGTAAACGATAAGCTGAAACATGTTGTTCGCGCCATGATAATCCGTGCATTAACTTCAGCTGTTGGGGTACAACCACGGCTTACAGAATGGCTCAGATGCATAAGCCTGTCTATAACCTCAAGCGTCTCTCCTGGAAGTTTCGAAGGACACGCGACAGCCAGATTATATGGTTTACACATGAAACCTGGATAACGAAGAGAAAGATGGGGTCAAGCCAACCTGAAACTCCTTAGGCGCTCGTATCCCCCCTCCTGGATCTGTCGTGGTTTTCCGGACTATTTGAGCACACCTAATTTGAAGCAGTTAGGGAAGACTGCAGCAAAGACGGGTATTTGCGTATAAATTTTTTATTCACTGGTTTTATAGTTTTCAAACAATGAGTGTTTCCCAGGGCTATTCAGTTTACAGACTGGAAGTCGGGGAAATTTTCCGTATGCCGTAAGTTCTCAGACTTGCCTTGTACATTATATGATCAAAGAAACAGTGGGTTTAAAACTATGGTAATAATCAATTTGATTTGTATTAGGATATTTCTGTTGAATAATAGTATTTTACTGAGCCTACCCGATGAGAATGAGGGTAAATACGCAGAATGGGCGTAAGGTAAAACTCAGGGTGGAGCCCCCGCGATGTACTCATAGCTGAATTTCAACACAACTGCAGGGATTCGGGTGCTGAGTAATACGGCTAAATGCACTTTGAACTCTTGCATCTAGACAGATATGATTTGTGAATACAAAGCCAAATACTATAACAGGGTACTTTGTGATACAAACGTTAGCGACTCAGAGATGTTACAGATCCAAGCTCATTTGGTTTAGGTAAGCTGTAAAAGATCGTATTTTCATCTTCCGCGGCAAACATTGTCGACCTCTTCACCGGCCCTCTCATTGTCGGTACGGTTTGTGCGTATTTCGATCTGTATCAGTTAGAGGTAAGAGGGAAACAACCTCCGAATTTAAGGGACAATCCGTGAGGACTGTAAGGTTTAGGAGAACAGTTTCAAAATGTGTCTGAATATTTACAGACGTCCTCAAATCACCGCAACATTACGTAATGAATGGTGTTCTCCGTGTTTCTTGGTTACGATGCAGGTTAAACGTTCCAAATAGCCTAATTTCAGTAGATCGACTGACCTGGTCCACTAAATGTCCCGACAAACAAGCAATCATTTCGAACAGCGGCATCACGCAACTGGCGTTGGCATGGTCTGGAAGTAGGATAAGGTGAGTTTCACGCGTCTTCATGAAATCTGATGACACGCATACACAAATGTTCGTCAGAGTTCAATGTACATTGTACACCGTTGCCATTGAAAAACAAAGGAGTGTGCCAATTGAGAGCTGCAGGAATTCAGTAAACACTGACGTCATAGAAGACTGGGTGGGATCAAACACACACCTCGTGCTTGCAGGTGAGTCAACCGACGTGGTAGATAAATTTGTTTACCTGAGTAGCTGCATAATTTCCGGTGGGTTGGCTGGAGATAAGATTATTTCTCGAATCGGAAAGGCCAGGGCAGCTTTTGCCAACCTCCGACACCTATGGAGCCAACGTGACGTTATTGTCAAGGGAAGAGTTTACACTGCAGTGGGTGCGATCCATACTGCCTTATGGATCAGAGACGTGGCCCCTACGCGCAGAGGACATACGGAAGATGTCAGCATTGGTCACGTCTGGTGGGATCATCGGATTAGTAATGCTGAGGTACGTCAGATGGTCTTAGGAAGAAGGAACTCTCCCGCGATAGATGAATTACTCACGCTTCATAGGCTGCGCTGGTTGGGACATGTACTTCGCATGCCAGAAGACCTTCTGCCCCGCAGAGCTCTTTCCGCCCAGCCCTGTGCTGAGTGGTGGACCGAGAGGTGGACAGTGTATGACTTGGCAACAAAGTATGAAAATACTAACCAGTTAACTTAGTCGGGTGGGCAACTGCCGTCTCCCTGGATGGGGACCCCGGGACATAAATCACCAGTGGTTAATGACATTGGTAAAAATGGTCAATCGCGCAGTCAGTGGCGCTCGCGCATCAAAGCTATCGTCTTCAATGCGTGGCTATCCAATTTCCGAACAAACTGAACATTCCTTCGCCTCCAAGGCTTGGTTGTACGTTCCACTTTCCTGTTTTCCGGTGATCGAAACTGCAGCAGCTGGAACCAATGTTCCTGTGGCACATCGGTTATAGCTGAATTGAATTGAATTGAATCATACCTTCCAGATGTTCGAGAACATCGTGGTCCCCGGTTAAGCGACAAAGAACTGAGGAACGTTCTAGGTCATCGGGTCAACACGATGTCGCCAGATTTGCGCCTAACCGTTACGTCCCCAACCCAACTGTCTAACGCATTAATCAGGCTAACATTGGTTTCCTAGTCAATATGTGAGCAGATGACAAACAAAAACTGGGTGAACTCAGCATTTTGGTTTGGGGTGTACTCTTTAAAGCACAAAATAGTAATTTCTTTGGTTTGGGGTGTTCTGTACTCTTTAAAGCACAAAATAGTAATTTGCCCCAGGGGCTCAGACATGCTTACTGTGTGGAAATGACCCAGTTCTCACAACATGCTAACTCACTTCCACAGCGAACAGAGACGGTGGAACATGGAAATCAAGACAAAGAGGCTACTTTTTAGTTACTGATCAAGTGGCTCTTGATCTGTCCACCTTTGAAATCACAAAGGAGCTATTTACACCCTGTCATACTAATATTCATCAAGGGTTAAAGCCTTCGAATCGAGGAGGACATCGCGGAACTCATTAATCCAGCTTTTCTCTTGCGGGCTCCCGTATTTGGCGCAGGTGAAGGGGTCAGCCTGACATCGCTAGTGGCGTCTGTGCTGAACGTCTCAATCAGAACCACGGGATCACTCAGCGTCGTGGGTTCGGCCACTGGAATGCAGTTCGTACAAAGCCATTGTTGAGGATTTGTGCCACGCGATGAGAGCACCGGAGGCTGATGGCACAGTTGATGGTAGAGAGCACCACATTGGCAACATTCAACCAGAACGTTAGAACTCATGGTTTTCCCGTCAGGTTCGAGCTGCGGTTGTGGCGTAATTTTGCCGCACACGCAGCACGTAAGGTCAGCCACTAGACTAGCGACGAAATGCGCGTCCGCCGGACCGGCTAACTTGTCCTGAGTGGTCGACGAGGATGACGATGATCCAGCAGCTTGTGTGACGGATTCAGTGACGGTCAAATCAATCGCAGTGGTATTTAAGCTGCCCGGCATGGAAGAAACAGTGTGACAGGACTGGGATACATCGGTTGTTGTTGTGGTGCTGGTGGTGGTAGTAGTAGGAACAAGGACGTCCACTGGTCTCACAGCACTCTGGTAGGAAGGACCTATGGAGACGAATTGGAATAAGGAGGCAAAAACGTAATGGTTGGATGCGCAGACCTTGGTTAGTAAAACAGGAAGACGATGAGGTCAAAAGAAAACAACGACATAACAGTTTCCATGCAGACAACTGAGCACTCCAAAAAGTGTACCCGAATAATCAAGGTCAGGTTATGGAAAATTCACCCTTGATGAGCACAAAGCTCTCCCGAAACTAACGGACCTGGCTTGCCAAAAATAATCAGCGTACTTTTCTCCGGTTGAGCAGCACTGGAGCACTTCTTCTCGACGGTAGTGATGCGGAAAATAATGGTGCACAGGTGCGAGGTTGAAACAGAATGTCCATCTTAACTAGTTTTAGAACCGTCCATACACAGATTATTGCAAGACCTCTTGGAAAGGTTCTTCAGCAAATAATCCCAAATTACCATGTTGGTAAACCAGGGAGGAAGAAAACGACGAGGACAATGAAGGCGAATGTGGTGAAACTATAATGATAAGAATGCAGTGAAAGCCGTTTACTGCTCTTTGATAAAGGTCACCAAAGTGTTGAACTTTATCTTACAAAATGACCGTCATGCTCTAAGTCAACCGTCTGGGCGAATTCGGAACGTCGACTACTCAACCCACGTTTGCTCTTCACAGTGAGAGCAACACAGTTGAAACATACACTACAAAACGTGTCCTGCGGGTTCGAAACACTAATAAGGCCACTCAGTCAACACCGGGGAAAGAGGTAGGTGTGCTTCTCCCTTAAAAGTGGCCCCAATATCATCAAATTCAGACACATTCTGCCAACATAGTGTATCTCCTGTGAGAAGACAAACGATAAAAATGCTCGGTATTTAAAGAAAACTCTTCTCGCTAATAAGTCCCCATCGGGTAGACATGGAAAATAAACTAGCCCATCAAACACAGGCTTTTAACAATGGCCATGAACTCGCCAAGTAAGCTGAATATACCGAGACATTATCATGAAATATTATGCGTAGGGTTCGGTTATGAGGTATGCAGAATAGTACAAAGTTGCTAAACAGTTGACGTACACCGTACTGACTCGTCCATTAGCAAAAGTGCTACAGCTTTGTACTTGTAACGCATACTTGTATATCCAGCGTGTTCAAAACTGGGCGCTATTTCTTTAGCTAGTAAGCTTAATTCGATGTCCACCGATGTCCCTCCCCAACCCCTTCCCACCACACAAGCAAACGTCACTGGGTCACTTGACTGTCACTTATCTGATGAGTAAGCTTAATGGCCCCCATTTGGTCTCTCGGACTTCCAGCTTTCACTGTCATACCTTGTCCTTGAAGCTTACACAGAAAAACTGGCCGAAATAATTGCAGACCATCATTCTTGATCGTTTCTAATTGTCTAGAATTCTCCGTCCGCTCATTTCCTCCTTGAACAATTTGAGTCACTGTTTGCCCTTGATTAGATATTGACGACAATCACTTGCGTGATATCCAGGAAACGAACCGGACGATTCGTCCGTCTCTATTCCGGAGCGCAGTTACCTGATTGTCCTGGGGTAGAGATTCTGGGACGAGAAAAACCAATGATTGCTGACCCGGACAGATATGATTGTCACACAACTAATCAGGATCCTGCATCCCGGCTATCGTCTTCACTGAGTAACTCTCTTCAGCTGTTAGAGCGCGAATTTACTGACCGAATGGTGCACGGGTTCGAGGTTGAAACAGAATATCCATCTTAACTAGAATTAGAACCGCCGATACATAGGATATTGCAAGACCTCTTGGAAATCTCCTTCAGCAAATAATCCCAATATACCATGTTGGTAAATCAGGGAGGAAGAACACGACGAGGACAATGAAGGCGAATGTGGTGAAACTATAATGATAAGAATGCAGTGAAAGCCGTTTACTGCTCTTTGATGAAAGTCACCAAAGTGTTGAACTTTATCTTACAAAATGACCGTCATGCTCTAAGTCAACCGTCTGGGCGAATTCGGAACGTCGACTACTCAACCCACGTTTGCTCTTCACAGTGAGAGCAACACAGTTGAAACAATACACTGTAAAACGTGTCCTGCGGTGCGAAACACCAATAAGGCCACTCAGTCAACACCGGGGAAGAGGTGAGTGCGTTTATCCTTTAAAAATGGCCCCAATATCATCAAATTCAGACACATTCTGTCCACATAGTGTATCTCCTGTGAGAAGACAAACGATAAAAATGCTCGGTATTTAAAGAAAACTCTTCTCGCTAATGAGCCCCCATCGGGTAGACATGGAAAATAAACTAGCCCATCAAACACACGTTTTAACAATGGTCACGAACGTGCCAAGTAAGCTGAATATACCGAGACATTATGATGAAATATTATGCGTAAAGTTCGGTTATGAGGTATGCAGAATAGCAGAAAGTTGCTGAGCAGTTGACGTACACCGTGACCACGTATTTACTGACTCGTCCATCAGCAAAAGTGCTAAAGCCCTGCACTTGTAACGCATACTTGTATATCCAGCGTCTTCTAAACTGGGCGCTATTTCTTTAGCTAGTAAGCTTAATTCGATGTCCACCGATGTCCCTCCCCAACCCCTTCCCACCACACAAGCAAACGTCACTGGGTCACTTGACTGTCACTTATCTGATGAGTAAGCTTAATGGCCCCCATTTGGTCTCTCGGACTTCCAGCTTTCACTACCATACCTTGTACTTGAAGCTTACACAGAAAAATTGGCCGAAATAATTGCAGACTATCAGTCTTGATCGTTTCTAATTGTCTACAATTCTGCGTCCACTCATTTCCTCCTCCAACAATCTGAGTCACTATTTGTCCTTGATTAGATATTCACGGCGATCACTTGCGTGATATCCAGGAAACGAACCGGACGATTCGTCCGTCCGACCATTCCGGAGAGGAAGTTACCTGATAGTCCCGGGGTAGAGACTCTGGGACGAGACAAACCAATGATTGTGACCCTGACAGATATGGTTGTCACACAACAACTAATCAGGATCCTGTATCCCGGCTATCGTCTCTTTTTTCAGTGATCAGGGCGCTAATGTACTGACTGGAAGGTCCATGGTTCGAACCAGACCTCTGCATCTCGACTTCCCTGTCTAGGCTTGGGCAACCGGGAAGTATCCCAGCCCTCATGCTTCCTTCGGGTGGCATGGCAGCTAGGCACCGAAATGGTGTTACATCTTAACGACTCTTACTTCCTGTCCTAAAGGACAAACAGAACCATCTGACGCCAACGAAATGACTGGTTAATCACCCCCAATGTCAGGCCTGGTTCCTCCACTCTCCTTATTTTCGGTGAACGAAGTTGGAACCACCCTGCTACGGTTCACGGATTGTAGTTGAAAAACTGACTGACTGACTGACTGGCCGCTAAGCATTGTCCGTATGCCGTTTATTGGCTGTGGACTACTGCGTCAACCACCAGATAGCGTGCATCTTGGGACCGTGGACTAAACGCGCTGGATATTCCAGCAACGTTTCCTCGAACATACTTCGCAGAGTAAATCTAACATTACTGCAAAGGTTTGTTACGGATGGAAAACCGAGTGTCTCATGGATGAATAATTTGTATTCTGATGGCTGTACGTGGAAATCAGATGATATGTTCGGAATAGCCAGGGTGGTTTTAATAGGCCTTTCGGGCAGTACGTAGTAATTCGATTCGGAAAACTTGTTTTGTTCCATGTGTACATGATATTTAAAGGGACAAATATTCATAAATTCTCCAATATGTGCTTGTCTTCCGTTGGAGATTGTTTTTTCGTCAGCTGTAAAACCAATAATCCGTACATTTCAGCGTCTTTATATGTGATCAGTTCATCAAAGATATATCGGGAGAACTTGTCAAGTAGAGATCAAGTGTGCCTTTGAGTGTGAGAGCAATGCACGGGAGGAAACTGTTGTTCACCTCCGCTAATCGGATTGAATCAAAGCAATTGTATGGTAACTCTTGGAGTTGCGAAGAGTTTTTGCCCAATAGTCGCATGAATGTAGTTGTTACGTGTAACTTACACATTTGGAGGATCAAACCAAATGAAGAAATTACGTCATTTGTTTTTGAAAATGCTTAATACCCAGCTAAATGTTCGCTAAGGGTCGTCCCTCTGGCCCGGCCATTCCAGTTGGGTCTGGCTCCCACTGGCGCGGCAACAGTAAAAGAGTTTGCTAATGGAGAACTCGCCCTGCAAGTAAAGCCAGTCCAGGTTGAAAAGCCGACGAGCACTGTACAACTGTTTCATCCCTATTTGGAGTCATCAGCAGAGTGCATCTCACGGAACTCAAGGTGGTCTCGAACCCGCGAAAACCCGCCTAGCAGTTTCACCACCGAACCGTTCAGCCACGAAGGGCTGGTAAGCAGAATGATTAACTCGGCCACTCACGTGATCCACGTCACGTGGTCATGCGTTCATTAACTGTCCAACAAATTATGTAGTTTCAGTGTTAATTATAAGTTCCACTAAGCTTAAACAGTTTTTAAAAGTGTATAAAATCTCTCGGATATCCGACTTGAAAAGAGGGGAAAATATGTAAGTTCTTATACTTCACCAAGTGGCAATAAACAAGTTTTTTTACTTTAATTATCTTTCATGACAGAAATTGTCAAGCCAAAAGAGAATACTCAAAATACCATAGTAATGTGACTAAACTACACGAAAAACCACCTAGTCTCAAGAGCAAGTCCTTTGTAGGCCTGAATCTAATACAGAAATGACCAGTGTCGGGTTGTTAGCCTGGAAAATAAAACCCGTATTTATCCGGTTTACTTAAAATGAGAGTTATCGACCAACAGCGTGCTTTCAACGGTATCAACTCTTCATCGAATTCTGAGACACGGATAGAGACATAAACAATCATGTGGTTTGGCGTCACAGCTCGGAACACAAGAAAGGTGTGAAATGATCGTTTCGCGTATGTTGTGAACCATTTCTTCTCTAGTCGGAGAGTGCTTAGATCGTCATTTGATATAGTCTTACTGTGCACCTCCTGTCCCGGAAATGGGTAAAAAACGACTAAAGGATTTGAAACCACAAGCGGCGCGAAACGGTGCTAATATAGTATAGTAACGAAAACCCACTAGGCTGTTTTCGATGAAGTTTGATAAATGGAGACTGAGGAGGTATCCGTAAGGGGACATACAAACGTGCAAAGTTCAAAGGCGATAAAAAAACGTACATGGAACCTCCAATAATAAATAAAATAATCATTTATCCAAATAAAATAATCATTTATCCGTAACATCCTTTCGGTGCCCAGCTGGCATGCCACCAGAGGGAAGCACGAGGGCTGGGATACTGCCAGGTTGCCCAAGTCTAGACAGGGGAAGTCGACACGCAGATGTCAGGTTCGAACCATGGACCTTCCGGACAGTAAATTCGCGCTCTAACCACTGAGCCATCTCGCCTTCTAGTACTATTAGCAATCCAGTTCTTAGAAAAAATGAGACAAGGTGGCTGTACTTGCTAAGCTAATACCAAAAGGTTAGGTTTTTGGGTTCAGAGTGTGGTCCAAGGACGGTGATTACAAGACGCTTAATTTTGCATTGCTATATGGTTACCCACCAGAACCAGGTAAATTTCGACGCGTTCCTGAAACATGTTGTCTATCAAGCTGGTGGGAACCCAGCTGTGCGTTAGTAGCCGAGCTCTTCAACTGGGCCTTTAAGTTATTCTTAGCAAATCCGTTCCGAAGTCAGTCGTGAGTTTGGAAGTCTTGCCTCCATTTCGATAAGAAAAACAGGTGGTCGGTTACCAAAAAGCGCACACCACAACACTCTTGCCCCTGAGTACGCACAGAGAAAATTTACAGAGGTATCTCAAAGCCAATGAAAAGCTCAAGTGAGTCTTTGGCAGATATAAAACTGTACACACAGGTGTCTAAAAGCCGAGTACCAAGATAAGGCGGTCTTGCAATCTCAAGATTACTTACTAGTTGTTAAGTCAATCACAACCGAACTGGGGTTGGAACTGCTGAGCGCTGATTTCCCGACAGTTGGATTTGAGGTCGGTCGCATGCTACTGGAACTGGAGGGATCAAACATGTTGAAGAAGGCCACTTTGGTACGCTTAGAGGTCTTCCCGGCCGCTGAGGACTGAACCGAACTCGGACCTACGGAAGCTGAATTGTCTGAAGGATTCGTGGAAGTTGTGACCGTAAGAGGGTCTCCTGTCGATGCGGATTGTGTATTGACAGTTTGAGGGTCGGTGAATGAAGGCGCCGGGCGGATTCGAGTTGATGTAGTCACAGGTGGTTCACGCTGAGAAAGCACAATTAAACCAGATAGACAATATGTGAAAGTTACTGCGCAATCCAAGCAACAGGACACCGCTAAATGCGTCACACTTGGTAGAGGAAACCTCACTGTTTCACAATAAACAGTAAGCAGGTTCCGTCTGTAGCCCCATCACCCTTGTTTGAATAATCCTGCTAAACAAAGCGGGGTTATCCTTATTGGTCCGTATAAAAGGAGGGAAAGACTGGATCCAAGTTACACTCTCAGTAGAATCCACCAGCACAAGGATGTCCTCGGAAGTGCTATGGGCTGAAATCTGGACTTGTGACAGGTCAGACGAGCGTGTTACCACTACTCCCAAAGCGCACGTAGGGTGCACTTAACCTAGCAGTCGTGAAGAAACGGACACATTCGACCGATGCCCCGAACGACAACCCAGTAACCGTAACAGTTGTGTTGATCGGTCCCTCGAGTGAATACTTCAAATGAAAGGTTTACTCATTTACTTTATTCACTAATCACATTTCTTTAAATTTACTTGGCCAACAACCTCCCTGGCTCCACCCTTGTCCAAAAGCCATAGTCTGCTCGAATGCACATCACGGGAACATTGAAAACATTGACTTAGGAACCAAATGAACTGCTGTAGCCTTACGACAGGCAACTAGACCACTCTTACGTTATACGGAAGCCCAACTATCGGGTTCGCCCGAGACTTGTTAATGAGAGATGTCGCAGTTCCGGAACGCATACCTTACATTTCTTATATGAATTCCTCGACTGCATAAGCTGCTTAACGATTTCACCACTCTTGGCTATTGTTGATTTTAGTCACTGCATCATCTAACGTGAAAACACCTCTGTGGAATGACTTCGAAGCAAGAGCGGTTTCATACTAGTCAATGTGAGTGATGCGTCCTTCTTTTTGAGGACTTTGATGTAACTAAGCACATACGGGACTAGTAACAAGATCACATCAGTTGGAGATCCATGTGGCCAGTGCCTTCCCCTCAGATTACGGCGAAAACCGATTGACGGGATGATGAGTGGAAACGCGGGCGGATATGTGAGTTGTGCAGTCCGGATTCACTCCAATAAGGGTGAAATTAGGGTATGTACTGAAAATGATAGCGGTTGGACACCGGTCAAATGGGTGATTTAGGTAGAAAATCTACAAGCCCCGTAATCAACACTGTCCAACAGGTTTCAAGCACTTGTGCCGATACCGGGCTGAGAGGTTTTGATAGGTGGACCGATCGACCAACAGAACCAGGATTGTTCTTGAGTCATCGTTCGAGCAGCCGAACAAGCCAGTCACACCGCTCAAAGTAAGAATATTTGCCTGCTTAGACCAGATAATTCATTTTTATCTAGCGTGCTACGGTGGAGTAGTGGTAAGACGCTCGCCTTGCATGTCAGAGTTCCAGAGTTCAAACCCCGGCAACCACAGAAATATGCATTGTTGATGAGTTCCAATTGGAGCCCGCGTGGACTAACAGGAATAACGAGAATTGCACAAACGTAGGTGATGTGGCTACAGACTTTAGTTTACCTGCAAATACTCACGGGTTTCCGTTTGGTGATACGCCTAATTTTAGACAACACAATGTATTTATGTGAAAGTAATAATCGGTATCTGGTACTAATTTTAGATTACGACCCGTTACTGGAAAAATGTAGTTGGATTTCAGGGTCAGATCGCGAATTTCAGTTAGAAACAAGGTGCTGAGGAGTCGAAAGGCACCGTTACACCAGGATGTGGAGATTCACAGTCGGAAATTTGTTCGGTGAAGCTGATCCGATTGAAAAAGCCACAAACACCCGACTCAACCTGGTAAGAAAATCACCGATGCCTATCACAGCGAGCATAAAAAGGAATTCGATCCGGAACCAGTGATAGAGGAATCGACAGCGGGTTACGGAACACGTGAAAGCACCTCCAACTGTTCTGTTTCCCATTTCCGTTCGATAAACTTCGTGATGTGGCATTCTGTTACCTTGAGATAACACCTTCAGGAGATGGGGCAATTCCTCCTTGACGAAGGGTTTTCTTGTCATAAAAGGGTGACCAAAAACCAAAAGCGTCTCACATGCTTTTTAAAATGGGAAAATGAAATACGTAAGCTTCCAAGGAGGGACCTTCCCCCACCGAAGGGAGACCACTTCCGGGAAAAGTTCGAAACAAACCTTCTACGATAGATTTCTACTAGGTTTCCTGCATCTCTCCCTTCTTGCTTAGCGGTTCGTGATTGTGTTGCTGAAGGAGTGATTCTGCACCCATCCCTCTCTCACCCACGATAGAATTAGGCTATCCACTAACTCAAACAGCTCCCTTGGGATCAACAACCGAGACTCGTGTTGAAATTAGGGAGAATCAGTATCAGTCACACTATGTTCACATCGAGACTAAGCCATCAAAAATTACCGCGTGTTTTGTAATCTCTTACGAAGTTTCGTGCGATTTTGCTACAGCCTGTTTCACTGATGTTAGATCCTTTGAGGAAAGTCGACTTTCTGCTGCCCACGAGAGGTGGTATCTCCTCGAGGAATAATTAAATTAGCTAAATGGGCGTGTTATAAGCAGTTTCCGTGGGCTATCAGTGACAGTTTTCGCTTCAGTTGGGGTAAGTACACAGGGTATTCCATAAACCCACATATCCGTGCTTAACACATACAAACTGCATATGAGATATGGAAATATCAATCGCGATTTCGTCTCGTGAGTGGAGTCAATCTATGCGGAGAAGCCGAGAAGCACTGTGCAGATGTTTCATTCCTATTTGGAATCACCAACAGTGTACATCTCATGAATAACTAGGAGAATCCGAACTCTCGATCTTTCAGCTAGCAGTTGGAAACTATAAACCGTTCGGCAACAAGAGGCTGATCAGCAGCGCGATAAGGCAAACTTAGATACGTCCGAGATAAACATGCAAGCGGCACAATGGTCGTCAACCCGCAGTCCCAATTCATAAAGAGCGAGGGACTCTCAGATCTGGCAAAGCTTGGGCAAGAACCTAAAAATGAGGTAATTCATCAAAAAAACGTATTATGTTGTCATAACTGTCAGCTGATTGGCCATGCGTTGCTTCATTCTACTTTCTAGACTCACTGCCTGTGATGTGTAAGGCAATCATGCTTCATGTTGCGGTCAAATCAGGTGAAGAATGATCTGCAAGTGTGGAAGCATAGTGTACCGGCAGCAATCATGAAGTCGGGCGTTTAACGTAACTGTTAGTAATTAAATCTGGTCGATGACATAGGATATTTCCGCATTGACGTTTCTCCTCTGGAAGCAGATCAGATAATTCTGAGTTCGGAAAGTACTGTCTCCTCGGTTCCTAAGCATTTGATTTTCCGAATGGAGATTGCAGTAGAAGAGAATTCCGTTTGTTTTTACCTTCAAAGAGATCCTCATGAGAGGGAGTGCCGTACACTGGTGGATAGAAGAATTAATGAGGATGTGTTTTATGTCACAGAACCCGAAGGAGATTGGGAATCACCTCCAAGTGGTTGCTTCAGTCCGTCTTCAAAGGGAACATGTGTGGATAATAACCAGCCAAAGCCGTGTGAATATAAATGGCTGACAAGAAAATATCCACAAGAACTTTACACGAAATCTTGACTGTGAAATTTAACGAAAAAGAGTGTGTGAAAAGAGAACCAAGACGGTAACAACAAAATTCCGAATGAACATCTCCCAGCGCAGATAAAATCAGTGACTTTTTTATGTTTAAGTGTCAATAAGCTCTTAAGAAGCCAAGACTGTTCAGATCTAGACCGCAGCTATCGACGCTTAGGGACGGAGGCTTAATGAAAGACTCACGCGACTAGAAAACAGTGTTTTAACCGGTACTTTGTCCGAATTTTGATGTGACCGAGTGAAAATGAGACAAATGGTCCAGTGGTAGGAAGAATTTTACAAGCTTCCTAGCCAGTCTGGTCGGCATGAACTGATTTGACGCGAAAAGTGAACCAACCTCTGGTGTATCCGAACGACTACTGTCTCTCGGCTCCCGCAACGCTTCCGCGATGGTCATACGTGAAACTGCTGCCTCGTTCTCACAGGCATCTTTGTACATTTTCCGAAGACGTTCCTGATCGCCAGGTTTTTTTGAATGAACCAAACGCAACGCCTTGATCAACCAGCCCTCTAGAATTGGGGTGGCCGAATGGGTGAATGACTGTCCAGAAGACATAGCTATAGTAAAAATTACGCATGATTTTCATGAGTCTTATGAAGTACACCACTGGAGCACAGAAAACAATTTAATAAAAGGTATATTGACAAAGTAAACAAGGAGGTGCGTGAAAAAAAACAGGTGAGACAGCAGAAATCACAGTCAGAACACAATGGAGTGGTTAGTCTTCGCCGGCAACAACCTCCTTGATTCGCCGAATAAATTTTACACGAATCTCATTGACCTGGTCACCGCGAAGCTGATCTTGCACAAATCTGGCATCCACTTCCAACTGGACCTGGAAAACCGCAAAGAGAAAGTAAACGTTTTGGATGCTTGGATAGATAGAGCAGCTAACTTTGAGTATTGAAAAGATTTCTAAGTACAGATCCACATTCCATCGAGCAGTTGAAGTCAATCTAAGCTGCGAAGCCCATAAGTACTGAATAGCTGTTTCGTCCTCCTTCCAAGCAACTGTCAACCCCAGTCGTTTCTAGGTCGAAGTGTAACTGCTTCGGCGGGCAACATCTGTGCCGCTAACCAACAGTAGACACTTTTCGGAAGGTGTTCATTTTCTGTGTTGGGCAATAGATGTTGTTAATCTTGGGTCTAACTGAAGGTATGTGAACTCCATAACTGAGAGTAATCTTTCAGAACTAGTGTCAACACAACGACGAGTCAAGTGAGTCAGCTGAGTTCACTGATTCATTGTTAACTAGTTAGCCTGCGACATGTCTCAAAATCCCGGCGATTATCGTGGATAGAAGAGTAGACGGCGGGTGAGGATAAATCGTTGATTAACACTGAAGGATTCAAACATGTAAAAAAAAACACCTCACTATAGAATTCAGTCGGTCCACAAAGACCCAGGTAGACTGACTGATCAAGGAATCAACGCCTCTTCAGTGTCATTCTCCCAGTATGAGATACCTGAGATCGTGAAGAACTTACGGAACATAAAAACCCTCGGAAAGATGGAGAAGCATTGCAGGTCCATCCCCAGTTAAAAAGTGTAAAATGTCTTTTAGATCCATCGAGACAACTGTTATCATCTCTTGCCATGAGGTCAAAAATGATACGGTTAAACTGTGCGGCATCAGTTGGGCCTTCACCGCATTCGACCCGAATTGTTTTTCAGTTGTGATGAAGACAAACTTGGGTCGAGGTGGTTTCCGTCAAGAACTCAAACAGCACAACCCCAGTGAAATCTGTACAGGCTTCAACAGCCCACTGTAGATTGTTTGAACATACATTGAAAAGCTCTAATTTCATAGTCATACCATCTCTCGATACAAGTCCACGTCACCAGTATAGTGTTGGGCCAGTGTTCCACCGGCTGACAACGGTGAACAAAGATCCAGGTATTTTTGGCTGGCATCCACATAGCTTCAACGCCAATTATATTCACGGCACAAAACCATGCACAAAACGAACACAACTATCTAGCCATTTGTGGACAAGACGCCTTCAAGTCTGACAGGTGAAATGGGCGTGCGTCACAGAACCCCGCATTAGATGATACTTTCGAATCTCGCAAGCCGAAAACTGAGAGAGTAAAAAACATGATATACCTCAAAAATGAACCCATTCTGTCCGACTCAATGGCGTTCTCATACTTCCCGAAAAAGTGGACCGCGACGTTCAGTGGACAACTTGTTATTACAGTAAAGCCTCAAGACGGAACCCTTTGAAGAGGGACCATAATGGTGTTCATCCTAGTCCCGTAGGGTGAATCACATTCAAGAAAGATTACAGTACCCCACTGCCAATTGCATCATCTCTTCGAGATGGGTACTGCAGTGACACAATGTTAATCAATTATTCAAAAACAAACTTACATTATGAAGAGCTCCTCGAATAGCACCGGCCAAAACATTGGAATAAAGAAGTTTTGGATGCTCTGGAGGAAGATCAACGAACTCTGTCAGAGGGTTTGTATCCAAAGTGATGGAAAACTCGTCCCCAGTTGCGCTGAATTTGCCCACGTTTGGAGTAATTCCCAAAAACAACTTGAATCCCTAGAAAGGCAACAAAAATTGGTATCATTGACATTGGTGATGACAGCGGCTCGTCTGCCATCGTCTGTGAAGGAGTCTCACAAGCGGGGGAATTTATAAATGTCTGTTTGTCGTGTATGCTTACGCCCCAACCGACTTTAGCTATGACACCATCAAAGAAAAGTCTTATGACGCCCTGAATGCCTTGTTACGGCGAGCTAAAAGCTCAGATATTGTGATGGTTGCCGGAGAATGCACAAGTGAGCAGGCTTAGCGCATGGGAGACTCAACTAGGTGTTCGACATTGACTGGACTCAGTACGTACGGACAATAGTGAACACTTGCTTCAGCTGTGGTAATCGCAGGCTGTTTTTATGCAGTACTAACCTCCAAAATAGCCTAAGTCATCTGGCCACATGGTGTCATCCAACGGCCACGAACTCAAATTGATTACACTACAAATAGTTAAGGGTGGTGCGGATCAATAAGTGACTGCTGCTCGTTTTGGAACACATTTGTGGATTCCGACCATGCACTCGTCTGGACTCCTTTCTGCCTTCGTTTTCCAGGGCCACGTAGGGTGCGGACTAATCACTTGGCAACTGACAGGCTAGCAGATCCGGATGTTGGACGAATTTACCATAATCGTCTTCTAGAGTCTCTTTCAACTGCTCCATCGTCAGATGTGAATTTCTACTGGGACGAGATCGCCACCTGTTTGCACAGTGCTGCGAGTTTCGCCAGTGGCACGACACTACCAGGCTCACCCAAGCATTGGATATCAGACCGAACAGTCACACTGCTTACACCTCGGAGAAATATCCCCTCCAGTCCCGAACATAACTTGGTACGACGAATTATCAGACGTGAAGCGAAATTGTGCGTGCCAACTGTGAAGTCTGGTGGACACGGAAAGCCAAGGAAATAGAAGAGGCCCAGAAAGCCGGGAATGCCCGAAGGGTATTTCAGCTGATCAGGGCGACCGCTCTCTGGAAACCACCTGTGAGCGAAGCCATCACCGATCGGGAGTGGCCATCTTGAGTAAAGAACGCCTCGACGGGTGGGCCGAATACTTAGAACAAGTTCTCGTGGCCACCAGCTACCAATCATCTGGGGTCCACAGCTGACGTAGAACCCTCGATGGTGAACGTGGAACCACCTACGACCTCGAAGGTTTAGGACTGCACGTGTTCTCCCAAGCGCCATCGAGCACCTAGTTCAGATGACCTCCCACTTGCATTGTTCAAAGATGGAGTGAAGTTCTCAGTCAGTGCTTGTCTTGTCGGTTTGTCTGCATTTGGGAAAAGGAGATTGCCCCAGATAACTATAGAGAGTTGGTGATAGTGCTCATTTTCAAAAAAGGTGCTTTTATTGAGTGGTAACCACAGAGAAATCAGCGTGACCACGGTCGTAACCAGACTGCTGGGGTCACTTGTGCTTCACCGTCTTATGGTGGCTCGTGAAACACTGACTCGAGAGCAGCAAGGAGGGTTCCGGCCTGGTAGGGGTTGCGTTGACCAAATCTTCACATTCCGTCAGGTGCTAAAACAACGCCATGCGTACAAACGACCCACAATTTTAGTATTACTGGATTTCCAGGGTGCATTCGGCTCGGTTGACCGGCTTGTTCTTCCTGAAACGCTTGCCAATCAAGAAATGCTCCGGAAGTTTGTAAACATTATAAGTTCTCTGTGTTCTCAGGCTTCCGGACGTGTGGGACTATACGCAGAGCTCTGCAGAGCTTCCGTACACAAAGCGGTGTCCGTCAGGGGCACCCACTCTCTCCATTCTTATTTAATTTCGTTATCGATGAGATAATGACACGAACACTGGAAGGTCTTCAAAACGCTGGTGTTCAAATAGCTTCTGGTGAAAGTTCTGTCGATCTGGAATATGTAGACGATATCGTTCTCATATTCGAAGAGAAGGCGCAGGTGTTATTGGATGGACCAAAGTCATCCCGTCCTTTGGTATGCACTTTGCACCCACAAAGTGTAAGGTCATGCTAGTGGACATGCAGTCACTGAACACGCCACTTAAAATCCAGGGAGAGGTACTGGAAGTTGTAGAGCGTTTTACGTATCTTGGAAGTTGTATTAGTTCTGATTGTAGTGTGACAGATGAGGTCAATGCACGAATCTGCAAGGCTCGGGTTGCGTTTTATAACTTGAGACACCTATGGCGTCAAGGTGGTGTATACGTGAATCTCAAGGGACGTGTGTATCAAGCTACAGTGCGAGCTGTGTTGTTGTATGGCTGTGAGACTTGGTCTGTTCGAGCAGCGGAACTGAGACGTCTCCAGGTGTTCGACAATCATTGTCTCAGAACCATATATGAGCGTATCGCGTCGGCCCCGCAAGCTAAACAGCAAGGTTTCATGGTTGATTGCTATTCCCATGCATGCACCTGGACCTCACTGAGCGGATTCACGGCGAGCGTTCAAGCGCTAGAACAGGTCAGTGATATCCGAAATGACACCATAAAGCGGTTTACAAAAAGGACAACTTCCTTCACACTGGCAGTGCTTCCACATGCACAGATCTTCTTAGCAGAGGATTGACTGAACTACTTCACTTTTGCAATGACCGCGGATTAAGATTGCGCTAGGGGTTTCAGATACGTAGTCAGAAAATCAGCTGCCGTTGACCAAAAGAGTTTACATTATGGACTCCATCTACATCCGCTTAATAAGCTCCAAAAATGTGACAAGGCCACGTGTGACCGAGCTTTTCAGGGGATTGACTCAATCTTTTTTCAATAGAATTTCGGTAGATTCTCTATCCTTTGGTTAGCTTCTCCAGGCAACCACAAGGCAGCGTAATAGACCCGATCGAAGCAAAGTATTCTCGCACAAATGCAAATCTTATCCAGACTTAACTTGTTTCCGGGTGCTTCGATTTTTTCAGCTTCGTAGATATAGCACAAATGCACATGTACATCAGTACTTACATCAGGCTGAAGCAACTAGTGCGATTGAGGGCTCATCGTCAGCATCACTTTTATCCTGCACCATCCGTATACACTTCGTAATGGCGATCTTCCAATTTAGGTACGGAGAAGGAAGGAGATAATGCATCGAGCTTTGTTAAAGCGATTGATCATCTAATAAAAAACTTGGTGTATGGAACATCATCACTAAGTTCTTCCGAATGGTTATTCGCCGGTTACGCTATAATCGCATCATATCACATCAGGCTCCGCGTGAAACCGAAAAATGACTCTTCTGTGAAAATTCGTATTTTAGTCAGTGTGAATAGGTTGAAGTTCATTGTGGTTCACCCAATGAGCCGGGAGGATATAATAGGGAATCGAAACAAAGTGAGCTCGCTATATACTTCGAGAGAACGCACGAAATACGTCATACACCGGGTGTAGTGTATATCTGAAAAGATTTAACAAAATACACCTCGTAACAGAAGTGCCATTGTGGCACCAAAAGCCTATCATACGACGTTGGGCGTTGGATAGAATTCCGACAAGCGATATTTGGTCCTAGGAGTTAGGGACTGAAATAGATATATGGATTTATACATTAAAAGTTGAAATGCTAAAGAATTTCGCAGCTAAACACCATTGTATTGTAGTCAGATTCATGAGCCAAAGGCCTTAGTTGAGGACCTCAGTCAACCGTTTATCCAACCCTTATACAACAGTGAAAACCATTGATGTGCGGTAGTCTCAACGCTGCTCTGCTACAGTCTGAGATGACGACAAGGAATGCATCATGACAGCTATGCAGCAGCACAGAGAGGTACATATAGCACCAGGATGTCAACAATAGATGCATACCTTCACCAGCGCAGCAGCGGTCTCCTTGAAGTCCGCACAACGTCCAGGATTTCCACGAGCCAGATAGTCTTCAACAATGCGAAGTCCAATATTAAAGCCTCTGTAGAAAAACGTAGGCGCTTTATCATGTAAGGCACATACATTTTATCCAGCTGATCATTAATTTCTGAATCCGTCTCGAAATCTTTCACAATGGTCGCTACCAGTGAGCCGTAGGTAAGAGTGAATAACTCAGCCGTCTAAAATTGTGTCAAAGGATTTTAGCAATGAACTTACAACTCGTTTGGATTCCGTCGGTCTCGAGGCCTGACGTGACATGGAAGGCGTATATGGCCAGGTACAAGTTTCAAAATATCAGCGTCTGAAACGTCGGAAAATAAGTCAGTATTTGTCGAGTTAAATCAAGTCGCTCAGCTGCGGTGTTCTCCCACTGCATGGCTGAAGCACAGCAGTGAAGATACTGTCACGCCAACCTAACCTAGAGCGCATTCAAACCGAGAACCTTTTAATTAAGCCCAAGCGTCTAAACCACTAGTGTACCTTGATTTTTATTCCTCAGAATCGTCAGACCACACGGAAAATCAGTCCAGAATCTCAGGGGACCTCAGGCGACACAATGTGTCTAAAATGAGGTAAACACTATACCTTCATCAATCAGATCTTAGCAGCACCTTGTTTCCTAATGTCCCAGTGTTAGGCGAAATTCCGCACCAATACCGCTTTAACGCTAGCAGTTAAAGACTGCTAGGGCCAAGAAGCCTATCCCACACGCTGTTAGGTGTCAGAGCAATGCCATATGTACAGACGACCCACAATCTTGATATTCCTTGACTTCAAGGGAGTGTTCGATTCCGTCGATCGGTCAGAGGTGTAAGCTACACTTGCTCAACAGGGTTTGCCCCAGAATCCGATCTCTATATTCACATACTTCTGGGTGTGTGTGTACGGTAAGTTCTCCAAAAGCTTCCCTGCAAAAAGTGATGTCCGATAAGGATGTCCACTCTCTCCACTCTTGTTCAACGCCGTCGTTGACGCAATAATGAAGCGAACGCTGGAAGGTCATCAAACCCCGGTTTTCAAATTGTCGCTGGTGAGAACCTTGTCGATCTGTAGTACGCAGATGACATAATTCCCACTTTTGAATACAAAGGCGAAACACAAGCCCTATTGAATAAACTGGCCACTACTATACCATTTTTCGGCATGCGCCTTGCGCCTTCAAAGTGCATAGTCATGCTTCAGAGCGTGCAGTGTACGAACATGCCGCTTACATATCGTAAATGGGTACTGGAGGTGGTGGAGAATTCTATGTACCTGGGTAGTTATATCCGCACATCACTGGTTCTCAAGGGTCGTGTGTACCAGGCTAAAGTACGGGCTGTATTAATGTATGGTTGCGAAACATGTCCTCTGGGATCAGGTGATATGAGGCGTTTTTGGGTTTCTTACCACCAATGCCACAGAAGTGTTGGTGGTGTCCGATGACGTCAACGAATTCGTAGCTATAAGACGGGTATTTGGATTTGCAACAAGTACTTCAGTCGCGGAAGACATCAGCACACAGCAGCACTATCAGCTGCTATGGCTCGGCCAATTGGTATGCAGTTCGGTTTTTCCAGGTCGCAAACCGTGCACCGAGGTGCAATGTCTCCAGCTGCTACAGCTTCGTTCACTGAGGATAAGGAGAATAAGGAAATGAAAGTCACGAGATGCAGTCAATGGCCTAGTTATTTACGTCAAATGGTTCTTCTTGTCTGGTACGAGAGTGAGAGCTACGCAGTGAAGGAGGCAGCTTTGATGCAAGGCCGCCCTTGGTTGCGTGACAGTCATATCTCTCAGGGTCACTAATCATTGGTTCCTCTCGTCCAGCGGTACTTATCCAGAGAAACGGCAGTTACCAACGCGACTGAGTTCATTGGTGAAGGCTTTCGTACTTCGTTGCCAAGTCATCAACTGACCATCGCTTCCATCCGATACACAACTTCGAGAAAGGGACTCTACGAGGAAAACGGCATATGAAGTACGTGGCCTTATGAGCGCAACCTGTGGAGGGTGACCAGCTGATTGATCGGAGGAGAGTGACCATTCCCAAAACCCAGCTGGCGTACCTTAGTAGTTTCGATCTGAAGTACTGACGATCAAACACAGAGAGCCCCCGATTCAAGAAGTAGGGCAGATCGAACCGCGGAATTGTGTACTCTACCCTTGGCAGTCAAGCTGATGTCAGGTCAGCTCCACAAATGTCGGAAGTCAGCAAGGGATGCCCTAGCCTTCCCCATTCTGGAAGTTATTTCGGCTTTTGTCACTCCGTTGAGACTTATGCAGCTGTCCAGATAAACGAACTCGTACACGACATCGACCGGTTCACCTGCAGGCATGACATTTTGGTTTGGTCCAACGCAGCTTTCCAGCAGTACTTTACACTTAACAGGTGCGAAGCACATACAGAAATGTGCATTAGAATCATTTATGCTAAGAGTTTACATTTCTAAAGGGTTTGGTCCAAGGAGAGCAATAGTGTCGGCCTGTGTGTCGGCAACAGTGTCCGTGAGCGAACTCCCCAGGAGTATATCGACACCCGAGGTATTAGAGGTAGATGAAGAAGATTCAAGTAGTGCACTAATTATGGAATTAAAAAGAGAGTGACAGAGGGTACCCTTGCTTGGCACCACTGGATATAGTGAAATTAGGAGAGGATTTGTCGTAGAGAAGTGTATGAAGCGTTTATAAGAGACAAGAATTTGGAGGGGACGGCCTTCAGTGCCAAACACTACCACAATTTCTAACGATCAACAAAAGCAGATCCGAGATCGAGAAAGACGACCATTGTTGGTCGTCAGAAGGAGTGATGCAGCTCCGATACTTGTCGCAAAGTAAAGATATTATCAATACATCCTCAGCCAGGGCAAAACCCAGCCTGATTCTCACGAATCTGGCTTCCCCAGTGGTGGATCAACCTTCGTAGGGTAGTGAGCACCTTGGAATTTACGGCCACTAGGCTGATGCCCCAGAATTTTCCGCACAACATCCTTGCACCTATTTTGAATGTGAAAATCACCGTAGAAGCGTTCTATTCTGTCGGTATTCTTACCATATTCCAGATGCTTTGGAACAAAGTCGCTAGGATATCCACTGGGGACTCGCCGCCTTTTTTGAAGAGTGCAAGATGCAAACCACCTAGACCATGTGCTTTGTCGCGTCGAAGCAATGAGACTGCACCTTGGACTTCGTCGAAAGTGGCGGACTGGCATATATGTCCAGCTCGAGTTCATTTGATTCTTCCAGAGACAGTTGATGACAGCCAGCTAAACTATTCTCCGATGTGTTCAGCTTATCGTTTAAGACGACATTTCTGTGAAGGATTGATGTCCCATCTTTTTTAGAGATCGTCTGGCACCCATCCTTCGGACCAGCTGATCGGGTTGTATGGAACAGGATAGGACCGTTCCCTGTTACAAAAGCTCTCCCCATTTCTCGTGCCTTTGCGATCCACCAGCGTCCTCTCTCGATCCTTAGGTTCTTCATTTTTCGTACTTGAGGGATCTGCGCGCCACCAGTCGTTCGTTGCTGGTATAGTTTTCCTTACTTCAATCAGAGTTGCTGATCGTGACGAGATCCAGTGTTCATTGGGGTGTGCGGGCAAACAATTTCAAAGGCTGTGGTCATGGCTTCTTTCATCTATCTCCAATCGTCATCCGTTGTCACCATCGAGTTATTGGAGCTTATCAGCCAACCCATCCGGATAATGCTGAAATGTAGAGATGCTTTGTGGGTGGTGAAATGAATGTCTTTGCTGCGACCGAAGTGTCGCAGGGGAAAGCGCATAGATACGGCTGTCCGCACTATACAGTCATCGGAGTCAAGCGATGTGCTCCAAAGTAAGCTCTCCACCGGTAGTTGATCGCCACATTGTCCAGCTGAGTCCACGGCTGGTTTGCGTTTGATGGCCTCCAAGTCATACGGTGTGAGCTTTAGTCCTGAAAATTTGTGCTGGCTAGAAATAAGTGGCATTCAGCACGTAAATAACGAAACCTTTCCCCGTTATTTGTGCGTTGCGCCTCAAACGAGAAACGTCCGCCGAAATGGGTCTCCTTGGAACTTAGTCAGTCAACCTGAGCATCTATACCACCCGCCAGAATCACAATATCTACACATTTCACTGGTCGGAGCAACTGTGACAAAACACGATGGAAGCTATATTTCTCGGCCCCAGAGCTACCGTGTGCCAGAGCTCATGCTGATAAAGCAAACAACACCATTTACCACATTGAGATGCATTGGCCCTGATTGAACAAGTCAACTTAACCGCGCAGAGGCGACTATTAGCTGGAATCCAGTCCAGTAAAGCGCCCCCAGCCATGGGGCAATCGCAAGTCCCACACCACGAGCCACTGCATCAGGATCACCACACACACGTAGTACAGGGTGCGAGGAATCTGGATCCGTACCGATTGGCCTGGGACGTATGACGGAACTGGGGTCTTGCATGCCTTTCGGAGACGCAACATACATCGATCAAAAAAGGAAACAAGGTCTGAGCAAGAGCCATCTGTTGCACAATTTGACAGAGTACAGACTTTTAAAGCAGTAACGCGGAACAAATCCCTTGAATTTAATGAAGGTTTTGACAAATACACTCATCTGCATATCAATTTTGTCTTCACGGGAGACTGAATTTCTCGTTTATGAGTTTTCAGTAGCCTTGTGAGTAGTTTCTTTTATGTTAATATGGGTTTATTTCGACTTGTTTTATTAGGGTAGAAGCTTAGATATAGGTACTTATTGACAGCTATATGAATCGCAAGAAATTGGGCAAAGAATTATGGGGAAGAATCAGTGAATGAAGTTTCTTAAGGGTCAACGATACTTTCCAGTTGCCCAGGCCAAAAAAGCGGTTCGGTCGAGCTACCTTGAACCTTTGACTCAAAAAGATTTAGTCGAGAGGGCTCAGTGGTTTGGACGCGAATTTACTGACCGGAAGGTCGAACTTGACCTCCGTATCTCGACTTTCCTGTCTAAGCTTGGGCAAGCTGACAGTATCCCAGTCCTCCCGCTTCGTTCTGGTGGCATGGCTGTTAGGCACCGAAAGGATGCTACAGCTGAAAGATTTTCTCAAAAGCTTGACTCACAAGACAGTTGGATGTGTAGGGTTTGGCTCAGAGACCCTACCCTGGAATCTGGCTCAAAATTCTGAACTACGAAGTAATAGTTGATAAGATTTGCCTAAGAGACCATTACGAAAGCAAATGACTCGGCGGGGTCTGACTGCTAATGCAGCTGTGCACTGAAGGTGCCTTTTGAGAAAAAAAATCGTTCAGCTGTAGCACCCTCACGGTGCCTAACTGCCATGCCACCCGAAGGTTGCACGAGGGCTGGGATACTGCCAGGTTGCCCAAGCCTAGACAGGGAGATCGAGAGGCAGAGGTCGGGTTCGAACCACGGACCTTCCGGTCAGTAAGCCGCGGCCAACCTTTTCTAGAGCCGTCCTTCCTCGGGAGAAGGCGACACTGTGGCGAGCATTGCCCGGCTGGTGGGAACACCGGATCAGCAATGCTGAAGTACGTCGAATGGTATTCGGGAGGAATAACTCACCCTCGATAGATGAACTGATCACACTGCATAGGTTGCGCTGGCTTGGCCACGTGCTACGCATGCCAGTCGACCGACTTCCTCGAAGGGTTCTTTTCGCACAACCACGTGAAGGGTGGAAACGAGCCAGAGGCGGTCAAACAATGACTTGGCAGCGAAGTGTAAAAGCCACTACCAGCAAACTCAGCTGCGCTGGTCACTGCCGTCTTCCTGGATGGGGACCCCGAGACGGGCCACATCAATGGTTAGAGACATTGTCAGACATGGCCCAATCGCGCCCTCAATGGCGCTCATGCATCAAGCTATTGCCTTCAATGCATAGCCCCTTCCCAATTCCCCGACGTAACAGCCCATTGACAGTGGTGCATTTACGCAGCTCGCGCCTCCAATGCGCAGCTACCTACCTCACCTCCCCAAATCATCGGCGGACGAAACTGTGACAGCTACAACCACTGTACGACAAGTACACGGTTTCTCACAGCTGATGATGATGATGATGATGATGACCGTGGCCTATATATATATATATATATTATATAGAGAGAGAGAAAGCAAAAAGAGTCGAGATGTAGCTGTCGAGTTCAAACGGTCAGTAAATAACACTGAGCCATCTAACTACCGTATCAAAGGACCCGCCAAGGTCTTCACGTTCTCAAGCATTATCGCGCGAACAGAGGACTGACGCTGATGTGAGGTCTTCATGCTTCTTTGGTGGCTCTGCTCGCCACCCGCGTTATGAATGCCCGCTAAAGACGCGACCTGCAAAAACTGTGGAAATAAAAGGCGTTTTCAAAAAGTATGCAAATCTACCATTGGTCCGAGGAACACCTCATCTGTCTCAAGTACACTATCTTGCGTCACTGCTGCGGCCCCCGAGTGTCTCAAATAAGCAGTCACCGATGTGAAGGCCAGTGGCATTCCACTTCGAGCTCTTGTTAACACTGGTAGTTCAGAAAGTTCCATTTCAAAAAGGTAGTCCGTCGTAATAATTGGCCCGTCATCTGAAATCACTCTGGCATCCATCCAGCACAAAAGCTTTAGTCTTGAACATGGTTTTTTAACATTGCGGCATAAACAAAACATGTACCCCTCTTCCACCTTTTCAGTATCACGTGATCCCTGGAAGTCTCATTCAACGGTGACAAACCTCTTTTCTGGCTTTGTGGTCTAATCGCTGCGAAATTTTGAACCTCTCACTTTGAGGATATGAGTAGCAGAATAACTCAACATCGCACCTTCAGCACGCTTGGTCTCGAAAATGCGTATCATCAAATACCCATTAAGGAAAGTGACAGAATTTACACGGCTTTTGGGGCTTTCAACAATCTTCATCAGTTGCGCCGAATACCTTTCGGAGTAACGAGTGAAGTAGCATGCTTTCTAATGGCAATGGATGACACAATACGCGCAGAAAAACTTAGCAGGACATATGCCTATGTGGATAATGACACTATTTTGGAAAGAACCAAGAAGAACACGGTTGAAATCAAATAGTCGATCAGCTACGCTCAACTGAGAAGTTTTCAAAAATTCCCGAAGTCCCATAGGATTACCGTCAACTTATGTATATTTTCGGCAACATAGCAGCGAGCGCCGTGGCGTAGTAGTCAACGTGCACCGCGGTTCGGATCCCGGCTGCGACATCTTTTCTGCGCAGACTTGTAAAAGGCTGTGGACATTGCGGTTCTTCCCGATTGACTTCTGTAATATACTTCGACTGGACGAAAACCCATATTCGCAGTCGCCTGCAATCGACGTTTCGTCGGCAGAGGACTCGTAAACCAACAGCATCTTTCGAGACGCTAACCTACGTTTTCTAATTTTTAACTTCTTCATCTCTCTTCTTCACCTCTTCCTCCAGTACCTCACTTTCCAACCTAATTTTGACAGCATCTCTATCCAAATGCCTGCTGGACCTTACATTACCAGCCAGGCTTGGCCTCGTGTTAAAATCAACAAAGGTATCAGAAGTACTGTTCACTAAGTTATCAAGTTCAGGGTTCCACAAACTATGAAGTAACTTGCCACATCATGCTCTGGTCATGTTGGTTCCAAAAGTTCCAAAAATCAAATTCGGGATCCACAGGATACTTGAGATTTGAGTACTGTATTTGTTAATAAACTCCCATTTGAACGATTTGGCCTTTTGGGTTTTGCGCGTGACTCAATGTGGCCCAACCGTTTGCTGGAAACAACTGTTTTTCGAAATAGTGTGCCCAACGACCCAAACGTCCTTTGCTGAATATCATGGAGTCACTGCGGTCTTTGACGGTTTCTCTGACAAGAGGCTTTCGAGGACAAACCAAACGAATCAAGCGGAACAATCTGCAAATGTTTCCGGTATTGTTCATACTCACCAAAGGTGTGGACTCACCAGAATAATTACGCCAGGACAGGAGGACGACTGTTAAAACGAGAGTGATATGAGTATGAACAATACATATCCCGCAAACCCCACAATAGGTGTCTCCAGTATTCTTAGCTTCTTCCATTTCCTCGGCCTTTCGAATCAACCAAGCTTCCAGGTCCGTGTGGACACTCATTTTCGTCTACAAGGTAGTGCCAGTCTCTAACCGTTGGTGGATCCCGTCCTCAAGTCCCCATCCAGGGAAACCGAAATAACCAGAGCAGCTGTCTGTTGATAAAAGACCTCATGCCTCACAGACAAGACAGTGCCCCACTTCTTCTAGATCATTTATACTCTCCTCACCTAGCGTAGTTATGCAAAAAGGTCTCTACGAGGACCGTAGGAAGAAACTAGGCTTTACCATGGTGTGACGGGTTGTGCAACTTCTTAACCTATTGGTCTATACTAGGGAGTGTAAGTGTGACACTCAGAGAGCTCCTCAGGCCAGGTTGGTCGATGGATAGAGATCTGAACAACGGTCTCCCAGTCCTAATGGTTTGGGTTCGGAACATGTTAGGCGAGATGCTCTTTAAAAATGCAGACTGATCTGGCGGTCTCACGCCAACCACTTCGTCCTCGCGGTCAGGCCTTTGAACTAAATACCTTGGCTGAGGACCCCAATTGTCCTCCAGCCTAAGAGTGGTCACTCTGGCAGTATCCCATCCCAGCTACAACCATGAAGTGCGCAATTACAACTTCCCCGAAGAAGCTGATCGACTGACTTATAAAGCACGTGATTAAAAGAGCACAGCCTGTTGGGTGTGATCAGACCATCTACCGTTGGCTAATTACTTCCCGAGAAAACATTCAATGTGATTCAGTATTAATGGTCCGATGTCCCCGTCAGACACCGATTGTAAAGCATCAAAAGTTTTCTAGCATCCACCACCCGCAGCGGCCAGGTTCCTGACCCACACAACAACATGAAGTGCACTTCAGTACTGTAAACTAGACTTTTGACAAAAACCGGTGATAGGCCTACACCAAAGACAGTGAAGCTTGATAAACACTGCTCTGGCCTTCCCCGATCCGGTGGCAATTTCAGCTTTAGATTGACCACCGAGACTGGCACATCTATCGAGGTTTTTTCCACCGCCTCGATCGGCTCGTCCGCAAACATGAAATTCTGATTTGATCCTAACCAGTCTTGCAGCTGCACTACAACGTGGAAGTATGAGAAGCATAACAAGCCGTGAAATAGGATCAGTTAATTACTTATTTAAACTAAGACTTCGCTCCGTAAGTAAAATCAAGCAACCAACTGACTGGAAGGTTCGTGGGTCGAATCCAACATTGGCATCCCGATTGCTTCTGTCTAGAAATGGGCAACCTGACAGTATCTCAGCCTTAGTGCTTCTTTTGGTGACATGACAGTTAAATGGACACACCGAACATGGACATCAGTGTCTCAAGAGTGCCAAGAGGGTTACTGAACGAAAGAAGCTGTGGCAGCTAGAACCATTGCGTTTTACTGCGAGTTTTGCGAGCTGAAAAACGGAAGGAACCGAATGAAAAATCTGCGCGAGCGTATTAAATTCAGGGCCGTGATCGAGAATAACTTGAAGCGTCTCACGTTCGTGGCCAACAGATGCCACAGGATACAGACACTCGGACCCAGATACTGAGTTAGACTGAACGGTTCCGGAGTTGACAGTTCGGAAACTTATTGTCGACTGTCAGCCCCTCACCAAACTTAGGATTGATACTACAAAGATTGAGCACACACAGCCCGCTCAGCTTGACATGTTATGGAAAGTAAAGTTCCAGAGGCAGTTACATTCCAAACCGATATCAAAAAACCGCATGCACTCAGTTGATTTTGTGACGAAAGGCACTGTTTACGCAACCACTTCCACCAGAACCGCAGGTGGAGCCAACTGTGTATCTGAACTGCTCCATGACGTTTGACGGGATCCAGCTGCCAGCTATAGAGGTCTTGATATCCTGAAACTGGGGTCCAGATCTTGGATCAACTCCTTAATCTTGTTTGAAACAATATGACTACGAGTGGCCGCAATATTTTCACGGGAAAACATCTTGACAATCTTTTTGCCTCTACAATCACCGTTAACTTGGAACGACCGGAGCGTGCGTGACGGCTACCTGCCTGAGATTTCCGATGCCTGTAGTCCTCTCGTTTCAATACGTCTTGAGGAATCCCGTCGACAACCTGCAACGTGGTGCCTGCGGTATTCACAGTCCCATGTTCCCAAGGTCGGTTCTCTGGGAAGTCAAGGAATAGCGGCCGGTAGAAGGGTCACCCCAGCAGCAGTATGAACGTCAGAGGAAGCTGATTCGGGGACATCGTAAGTGGGATCAACGACGGATATCATGCGTAGTGTTACGGTGAGCACGCAATGCAAGTCAGATCCTCGGCATGAGTGCGCTGCACAAATCAACCCCAAACGGAAAAGAAGTCATCCGGATGCGAGCCACCCGAAAAGACGGGCATCAAGCCAACCGGACGGATGTGCTGCGGATCGGCTACGGACAAAAAAGGGGCGCGCCCCAATTGGTCAGAATGTGGACCAATCATAGTCGGGAACTGTCGTCTCGTGTCTCTCATCCTAAAACGAAAGTCCAATTCTTACCTTGTGGACAATTCTCCGGTTAATGTATCTATATAGCTGCAATAAGCTCACTATGTCCCTTCACGGTGCCATAACTTTAGAAGTAACACATTTGGTAGGATAGCAGACCGAAGCTTGACGTGGGAGTGACAAACGTTCAAACGAGAGATTCACTCTAACATGGCCTAATCCCGGCAGGTGGAAAGCACGTCTGTGGGGGTACTATATGGTGCTGTCCTGGTAGGTGATGCTTCAGTTACACGCTCCCGTTACGTCTAGTACTTGAGCAACACCATACGTATGGCGGTCAAATATTGTGGTTTTTCAACTTTTTAGGAGTCTATGATCCCATGGGTAAATGGCTCCCCTACATACGGCCGGCAACATGAGAAGGCGGCTTGGGTTTCCAAATATTCTCCTAGTCGCATATTCCTGCACTTCTGTAACTGCTTGCAACGAACTGCTCAGAATATTGTCATTTGCCTATTGATTATTTTTAAAGGATAATTCAGAGGTATCCACCTGAATCTCTTGCCAATGATAGCGTCCTGTACCTGAATATGTTGTACGAGACCACCCCAAGTTCCAGCTGGTATGCTATTTACAATATCGCTGTGGAATGGCAAGATCACATTGTCATCCACATGGGAGTATTTATACTATTCCGTAAACTTTGGTTTCACGTAAAACATACGGTTGAAGGAGGCCCAGGAATTGCGTCGAAGCACATCAGGACAACTAAGAGACCGCGTCTGGCTGATTAGATCCGAGAATTGTAAAGCGGTCACATACTGGCGAAGATTTTTCAAAAAAATTGTGAGCAGTGTGTCACGTCGAGGTTTGTTCAAAATTTTTCTTGCGAAAGCGGGACTCAGCATAGTAGCCGTGTCCCATTTTTCAAAACCGCCTCGTCCAAGTTATAATTGCGGCCACTAAATATCATTGGGTCTTCGTTAGAGGTCCCAAGCTTTTCGTTCACATCACTCAAGCGTGAATGTCTTCACCTTATCAGACGCGAAAATGCAGCTGCTTCATGCGTGTGCCGGCAGAACAGTGGTAACACGCTTGCCCCGCATCTCAGATGTGCGGAGTTCAAACCCCGGCGTGGCAATTGGATGGGCGCTGCTTATGAACTCTTATAAGACTGAAACTCGAGTCCGCCGCTTTTCCCCTTTGGTGCGGACTCACTTTGCGCCGTGAAAAAGGAAGACCAGTTAAACGAGAATCGTGTGAATGCGTTTTCTACAAGATCCCGCAACCACCAACACCTGACGATCATTAGTCACCACACTAAGTAGGGCTTCGGAAACGATCTATTTCATTGGTATGCCTTCTGATTACCAAGTACCCTTGCAGTATTTTAGCCTCTTATAACCTCCTGTGGCCTCAAGGAGAATAATCTGAGTTTCTTATTTCTCTTCTTATCCATCCGGCCGCATAAACCGTCGCTCTACCGTAGCAGCAACCAGTGCACACGTGGGTGACCTTTGTAAATTTGAGTCACTTGTGCAATCAGTAAAAAATTTCCTGAGCCGAAACGCGAGAGCGATGTCGGTTTATTTCTGTGAAACTCGGCCATTCTGAGGCCATCCGAGGGGCGTAAAGTGATTCAAACGTTTGACCATAAACGCCCCGCGGTATCGCATATTTTGGCTACCTGGAGCATTATCGCAGTGAAGAGCTGTATATGCAGTTATTTTGTAACTCATCAGAATCACTAGAGCAGCAAACAAAAATATCAGTCTGGGGTGGTTTGGCCGTGTGGCAATTAGGCCTACCCACCGTCTACCTAAGAAGAGGGACTTTATCTTCCGAAATTGCTGGCAAAAGACTCGAAGGGCTCAGGCTAGGATATCATAGACCGCTAGTGTAAAGTGGTGCTGTTGGATTTTTCTGCTTACCCGATTATCTCTCAACGGGGTCAGAATTCTACAAGATAGTAAACGAATGGTCCTTGCGGCGTTCTGTTCGGGACGCTGAGCTAAATTGTGTCCTCTGCATGATGAGCCAATCTCAGGCATAATTTGATGAAACCTCAAAGACGTCAACGTAATCCTTTGTCGCTCCAAATTATATGCACCGTTTCTATATAGCTTCCTGTATTGCCATGGGGCGGTTTGCATCATCAAACACAATTTTACCCTTTCTCTTCGTCCTTTACAGGGACAGACGACAGCTAACAACCAGTAATCGGTGTTGATACTGACACCGGGGATAGTGACCCGACAGAGCACGCTGGTTTGCTTCTAATGAACGACCAACTTCCTCTGCCCGTACCGCTCTGCTGCACTCTAGATTAGAAAAAACTAGAAAAAACTGTTCAGCTGTAAAACTCTTTCGGTGCCTAGCTGCCACGCCACCCAAGGGAAGTATGAGGGCTGGGATACTGCCAGGTTGCCCAAGCCTAGACAGTGCAAGTCGAGAGGCAAAGGTCGGGCTCAAACCACGGACCTTCCAGTCAGTAAATTCGCTCTCTAACCACTTGATCCATTTCGTCCCAACTGTTCTTCACCCAGCCTCGCTTTTATTTTTTATACATCTCACTGTTCAGGTAAATCGACACGGTTGCTTCGCAGTGAAGTACTGCAGTCATGCCAGAAAATTTCTGTTTCTGTTGGGTTCAGAACTACCTGTTGTAAAATCTGGCTGCTATCCGAGACTTGGCATGTGTCCCCGCCCATTTATACCAGGCGGACGTCCGTAACCATGCGCTAGTGTGATTTGATACTGGTCAGAAAGCCCCGTCGCTTTGATGCACGCCTTCTCGCTCATACGGAATGCTGCTGCTGGTAACTGCACGTTGTGCTTACTCTACACTGTTCATCAGTGAGTTTGCCTATGTAGAACCAGTTGTCGGTCATTCATCTACCGGACCTTCATTCTAGTACCTACCGAAAGCCACAGTTGCAAGTTTTAATATCCTTAAACGCAATGCAAGATCGCAGCAACCCGAATACTATGTCAGTTGCCTCGAGACTTCGGGGCGAAAATCTGAGCACACATCGAATAAACAGTAATACAGCTAAGGTTGGACTGGTGCGCTGTGAATTCTGCTGGTCTTGCGGCAAGTTTTTCGAAGCCTATCCATTAAAACTCCGCATGTATGTCAGGTCACTATGTGGGTGTTCAGTTTCACTTGTGCATATCGGGTAGCGGTAACCATGGCGTGACCTTAGTTATTTGCTGTTGAAAGCGCGTCAAGGGCCAAAAATAATGCAACGGAACTGGATCAGTCTTTACAGCTTAACACCATACTTAACCTAACACTATCGTGAAAAATTATTGCCAGGTTTTGTGCTCAACAGTTTTTGAGCAGGGCGCCACGGAGACACTCCGTGACATCAATGACAAGGGAAGATCCCGAGCAAAGGTGACTTTCTGTTATCAACTGCGTCCACACAGCCGGACAGTCGATCGATGGCAGGCTGCAGTCGGGATGACTCCGTGAAGCTCTGTCATGTTTATCACCTGACAAGTGATTGAAAAGTGTGGAAAACAAAAAGTTCCAAAAAATGGAGCCAGAAGTACATGTCTGCCGGTGATGAAGGTGGTTGAATTGGACTAAACCTGAAAGCCGCCGCTGATTGTGAGTGACACTATACAGTTGGACTAGTGGTTAAGGTCACGAAAAGTTTAACCGGACATGAAAAGATGGAGAAATTTGAAGCAGAGCCGAATGGTAAGTTACGTCTCAGAAGTATGGTTCACGTTGAAAATCGGTAGATGAACCAGTGTCGTGGATGGAGAGAACTCAGGTGTAAAAACCATTTGAGAGGGGAGGTAGTGTCAACACATAAAGACGAAAGAACCCTGTAAGTAAAATCTTTGAGTTTGTAAGTGGGGTAAACTGAAATTGATACGCAAAACTGGGATTGTCACATCCGAACCATGGGTTCAGCAGATGGGTACGAGCTCCTTACAGAGACGGTTGGGGTCAGGTAAAAACTTTGTCGTAGTTGCAAATACAGGTTCGAGCGGAGGGGAAGGAGCAAGCCATTGTGAGAAGTGACTAGTTGTGGATGTGCCATCAGACTGAGCAAGGAGGTGCCGTGCCACCACCTCACCGAAATATTTCGCTTTCTGGATAGCCCGGCAACGGGCGTCATGGTTGATGTGATAGGCAGAGAATGCGTATTCCTGTTGCAGCCGGCTTTTTGTCCCTCAATGTGGTTACCACAGACAGATTCAAGCCAATCTTAACTCGCAGTTGATTCCGATTCAGTCGGAGCTCCGCGTGGACGTAAAGCGAGGACCAGGTAGGTTGAATAATGACCATACGTAGCGTTCGTAGCAACCAGTGACAGAGATCGAAGCTAGGAAAGAAGGGGCGATGGGTTGGTATAAGCTAAGTCTAGCGAATTTGGGAAGTTGTCAGATGAAAAGGCGTCCAATGATACAAAAAAGTTAAAAAGCGATGACTACAAGCCAAGTGGGCTTAAGTGAAGATGAATTTGTGCTGGCTGACATGGCAACCTAAGACTGGCTGATATTGCCTCACACTGTAGCATGAGGCTTAGAGCAAGCCACTATAGGTGTGATTGCACTTGGTGAGTATGCAGCACACAGAGAGAGCTTTGCATGAAGCCCACATTGGTGGTAAGAGTTGTGTCTCCTACTTCGCACTGAGCGCCAGTTAATCAGTAGGCGTAACGCGAGAGTGAGAGTAGCTGCATGATTTCGGGAGGGGGAGTTAGCCAATGTGGCATCGAGTAGGAAGGCTTGTCGCTGGTCTAGTATGTAGGGGCAATAACAGAGTGAGTTAGACAGGCAGGGATGGTGGTTTTCGGTTCAGCCGCAGAGTTTCATCAGGAAAACGGTCTTTTTCAACGAAGTCGTCAAATCGTTACCTAAAAACACCCGTGCCCGTTACCAAAATTGGGCTTCGCAAACTCTTTACTGTTTTGACCATCTCCATTGACGTAGTGACAAACAAATTCGAATGTGATCTCTCAATCTTATGATGATCAAGCTTCTGCCCACATGTGTCAAAAGAAGCAACTGGAAAAGTGCTTGCGCTTACTCGGATATCAAGCAATGTGGTTTATCACACTTGCTCAGAGCAGCGTGGAAACCCTATGGCCTATAGCTCTAGTTGATTCAAAGCAAACCCGAAATTAAATAACCTTTTCTGAATGAAATCCCACACACGATCTACCATGGGCTTTTTGAATTCTGAAGCCTTGTCGCCTAATGTACTTTAAATTCTGTGCCCCAAGCATTTTTAGTTCCGTTTGGTGATTGCCATACGAAATATCATTTGGTATTCATTTCTTTCAAAACGCCTAAAAGTGGTTGAGCTGTGAGTTAAACCCGTTTGCAAGTTCTCACAAATGACCTTTAAGGGTAGTAAGAAAGAGATAATAAACAACGACTTCACGAGCGGTCCTGCTCCGACCATACTCTGTCCAGCACCGTTCGAAGGGACTAGCCAAATAAATGAGAAAAAACTCAGCTGATGGGGACACAATCCAGAAAACTATCCGCAGGTCGGCGAGAAGATGACATATGAAGGTAAGCAGCGATGCGGTCAGCAATTATTCTTATGGTATGCCACGATGAATGGGCGTGCACTTTGGCAGCGTCCGTTCACTCTAGCTGTTGCCGTCCGCAGGTGACTTGTTTCACTCAGCAGGACGCAGTGTTTTACCCAAGCAAAAGCCTTGGAGAAGTTTGAGGAGAGGACGTCTCCTCATTTCCAGAGTTTAGCTCTTTAATTCAGCCCTCCTTCGTAAATGGGGAGTTTGTTGGTCCTGATATGTATGCATGAATTTGTGCTGTTCTGAAGACAAAATTCCGTTGTTCCACATGTGTCCAATAAAAATCTACTCGAACAGATTTCACCAACTTAAAGGGCATCAAAGAAGTGAAATTGTTCGATATTTGGTGCGTTAACCTCCTGCTTTTACTGCACAGGGTTCACGAATGTGATAGTTAGATCTTGAAGTTACTGAGATAACGACAGGTCTGCCTTTAGCAAAGAAAGTAAAGTACCTTCCCAACGCTCGCGGCCGTGTTTGCAACGGGATTTGGCGTTTGTTTTCTACCGACCTTGCAGTAGACGCTCATGGGTCACATGAGCTTGTGTGTGAAATGGATGATGCCGTGTGGTTGTTCGACTCAAAGGCAAGAGGTTTTGGGCGTTCTGTGAACAGTGTATCCAGCGGCTGGCGTGACCCCCTCTTGCCTTTGCTGGCAAATGAAGTGCGCTCGTTCCTTATATCAGTTTAACCAATGCGGCTTGCGTTGCTTTGAGGCCTTTTGTATCGTTCCCGACCACAACCAAGTTTTGCCATCCATTTCCCTGTCCTACAAATGCCGCCAGTAAGGTTGAAACAAACCTCGTTCTTCAACACGGCGTCAGTCAAAGGTAATAGAAGAGGGGTTAAAGTTGTTGATATGTCCTCCTGTGGTAGAATGTGCTCAAGGTACTAGCCGTTAGCACTTACCGGCTTCTTTGTTGCAGAAGGGCTGATTGTGGTTCTATTGGAAAGGACCGATTGGCCATCGGCTGTTTCTATGGTGACGTAAACTATCAACGCAATATGTCAGCTGCACTCAAGTGAACTTTCATACAAAGCCGTTAAACCATGAGTTTCTCACTTACGATAAGTTCAAGCTGGGATAAAGTGCAGGTACCTGATGTGGAGTGAATTCGAACGCAAGTTTTGACAGCGGCACAGGGTTGATTGGGTGCGGAGGTCTGGGGTGACAGATAAGCCCACGGGGTACCTAATCAGAATGCGAAGAATCATCCAAATTGCTAATTTTCAAACAGTTTGTGGAACCTGACCCTTTTATGGCCCGAAGAACAGCTAATCAAAGTTTGTTCCGGGAGGTGATATTGGGGGAACGATACGACACTGCAATCAGCTATCTGTATTTTTTTGACGATGTGGAGACTGCAGAAAGTAACATCTGCCAAATGGGGAGGATAAGGCGATAGACCACGTTTTGGCGTCGCCGTTGGAGGACAACCCTATAAATTTCGCTTGCATTTCAAATCTCTCATGTGACATAGACTCAGAGGACTAAATCTAATGTACCGGGTATTAGCCAAGCTTCGGGAATCTCGCTGTAGCCCGTGTAGAAGGGTTATTTTTGTCCAGGTCAGCATATTCGCTAAAGTGTTTCCTGACCTCAGTGTGCGGGCAGGAAATGGATCTAAGCTCACAAGTGCCAGGTTGTCCGCCTTGGTTGCTTGCCGCATGTAAACCTGCCATCCTGGACAGGTTTTTGGGGATTTTCTGAGGTGTCAGAGAAGGCTGCTTCAAAATGTTTGATTACTAAGTGTCCTAGCACTTACACTCACCGGCCTGAACCCCTTAGCATTGACCACAAGTGCGACAACCACCCTCCCAAGTGTTCTTGTCTATAACTTACCACTTTATCTATCTCTTATGTAGACGTTCACTTCCTGCGACTGCATCTTCTTCCGCCCTCTGAAGCGCATTAGATTCGCAGAGAATGTCTAGCGCCTGTCATCGTAATTGTCGTCAAGCCCGCCTCCACTGACCTTGTTGTATTTCCTTCCTCCGGCCTTTAGCTTTTATACCCAGCCAAATTATTCCTAGAGTTCTCCAAGCCTGGTCCCATCCCTGAGTAACTCTGTCAGCTCTGTTTAGTGTCTGGTGCCTTGATTAGACTCGATTTAACTAACCTTAGCCAAACCGAAGCCTTAGTTCCTCAATGTTCTGAACCACTCTGCATCCCCTGAACACGCGCAGCGCACGCATATCAAATGGTGGGTTTGAAGATGCGCTATGAATGAACTAGTTGTTTGGCCCCACAGCCCACTAATTCACACACACACAACACTGATGCGCTTCTACTTGACAAGGCGGTTCACACCAATGCTTCGTCTTCATTTAGCCATAGCACAGGCTCTAAACATCTCCATTCTACTCCCATAGCCCAAAAAGTAGTTGACGTTTCATTTGCCACCGCGACTTGTCTCTTCCAGGGGCTGTTTGCTGTTTGCTTGTTCGAAATGGCTGATCTGTTTTACTGGCCTGGCTTTCCCCTGACCGGATAAAATATCTGGTAGCTGGAGTTTTTATTAATGCACAAGCCGCAATTATGACTGCTTGATGGCTTGTCACCCTGCAGAGCTGGTAGCATGCACGAGGGATGAAAACCCCGTGTGGTGGACGGGTACGTCCTGCAGGGAGGATCCTCTGTTACGTTGCACCATGGTGCGTTCGTATACTCGAAACCTCCAGTAGCGCGGGTGTATCGCCCATCGCCGGTGGTCCTGAGCCTGGCCTTCAATTCAGGAAAACAAAAAAGCACCCTGTTGTTTGTATGTAGCTGGAATGGACTTGTCCTGGTTGTCATTTGTCTCGCAACACCAAGAAATACAAGCGAATGACAGTTGTCCTTTCTTTTGCTTTAATATATATACATGGGGTAGCCTGAGGGTACTGTGTGAGGCTCACGGCTAACATCGACGTGCAAGGAGTTGTCACCTTCGTCTTAGTTGGACCACACCACCAAGTCCACTTCATCATCCAAACATAGCACACATTCTTCCCTCTCGTTACCTATAGCGATCATATGCACAAAATGCAAATAACTCATCATTTCCTGATTACGACCAGTCACAGCTAGCACTTAATGGCTGCCTGTTTTACTATGCACCATTCGTTTTCTGGAGTTGACAACAGTGACTCGGCGACTGGTGATCCTCAATCTTACCTTCCTGTTAGGTTGACGTAGTGGATTTCAGTTAAGCTACGATTCTTATCCATTATCTGGGAAGCTGTTGCATGTCCGCTTTTAACGTCTACTGTCACTGCTACACTAACCCCTATTTTGCACAACGGAGACCCTATGTCATGATTCTTTGGTAAGCTAAAAACTGCCGCCCGTTCCAACTAGTCCAACGTCTAGCCTCCCTGCTAGCTACCTCGACGACAAAGTTCTAACCTTCCTAAAACTATGCACCTACTCTGGCCCAACTAGTACTTGGTTTCTAGATCAGCAAACGTATCCACCCTTCCTGGGTCCATTTAGTTTGCTGTCATCCCCTTTTAGATTTTTTCCTGTTGACACCGTTGTATTATATGCCTCTTGACTCGCAACATGCTACCGCTTTCATTCTACTTCGTCCTCGTTGCCCCTCTTCCCAAGCTTCAAACTTCTACCGCAGCCGCCCAAACACCCCGCAGAACTGTTATTCATTCAAACTGGCTGGTCACCGGTCTACACGCACACGGTCCTCCAACGAAAGGGAAATTATCTATGACCCTGCATCCGTCTGACTCTCTGTGTCAATCCCCGTCTCCCAGATGCAGCTGCCACAGAACTGCGTATTCCTTCTCCGATCGCGGCACCCTTGACGACCGTTACGGGGCTGTCCATAAACCGAAGCATGTCAGTGCAATGATGGCATGGCACTGTCATACCCAGTGTGATGGCACTCCCGCAACTATTCTCTTCAAAATCTCGACCGCAACCCCTCGCCCAATCGAGCATGCGGTCGCAACTATGGGCAAATTTTTCATCAGGCCCTGTCTCTGGGACGAGTTCTTTCGTACCCGATGAATTTTCGCTCAAATTTGGCTAGCCTGATTTTCTGCCACAAGTTCGGCTTGCCTCCTCCACAAGTTCAAATCCGTACACGGTGTTCGGTTCGCCTACGTATTAGCACCATGTCCCCATCCAACCTATCCCCTGCACCTGACTTCCTTACAACAGTGCAACCAGTGAGTCTGCTTAGTTTCAGATTAAACTACATTTTTGAGACAAAACTCGCCATGTACTCCCAATTCGAATTATTCTATCTCCATCCTCACTTTTGCTCGTTATGACTCCGGCCATTTACCCAACCGCACAAGGTCACTCATGGTCAGCAATGGTTTTCAGTTTTATTTCACGCCAGTTGGCTATGTCTTTGAACTAGTCGGACCTCATGCCGATTGTCTCCTACAAGTTTGGAAAGAAACCTATTGTTATTTCATCGGATATTTTTCACTGTTTATGATATTGTCCCCTTTTCGCGCAATCCGCACTACCCGCAAATCCCAGTCATGCTTCACTCTGACTGTAAACATACGATCATGCCAGACGGTATATCACTCACAAGTTGGGAATGAACATCATTATTATTATGTGCTATCGGGCGATACTGGGTTCAGTTTGCTGTGATGCTGGGTAAGACACGAATTGTTTAGTAGGATAGCGTAGCTCAGTTCGTAGTCTCAAGTTGCTTCAAGTGTCTGAGACGGCATTTCTGTGGGCCAAGATCCACCGCGAAGAAGGCCAAAAGAGTCGGGCGCTCTTGGGTGTACTCCGATTCCGCACGCAGTGGCTAGCTGCGGCTTCCGTGTTGGCCACATCCGAATCTCCGTGAATACAAACATCCCTGCCGTTTATTTCTGCCAGAGCCAAATAGGGTCACTCGTTCTGCCTAAAACCGATGGCGATGTTTGTTTTCTACGGTGCCGAGAGATATACCAATAGCAGAATGTCACAAAGCACCACTTCTATCATATTTTCTAGCTGGGTTCTATCCTTCGGTCATCCAGTCGTGCCAAAATCAGGCACGCGCGAATGCGCCGGTTTAAGCTCAATGGATCTCAAGCACGGCAGCCTAAACGATCCCCCTACAACATCATTGTAAATGACTTTCGCGGAAGCACCCATACAATTCTTGCAGTACCCACCAGTTCCGTCTCACTTAAACCCAATCTGTCGTTCAAACGCTTCTCCGATTACTAGCAACGGTGCGGAACCTCGTCTGTTTAAGTCCTTTAACACACCGACAACTAACGATATCTGTATATGCCTGGTATTTCAGAACTCCAGAGATCCGCGGAACCACAAAGTGGCTGTCTTCCAAAGGATAGGTCGTCGGATAAGTCTTGCGCCAGCCCGCTTCCTTTACTAGCGACCAGATCACACAGTGGAAGCAGCCCTCAAACCACGAAAAATTAATTGGGTCCGTATAATAACCTACCCATACTTTCCACAGACCCGATTGTATCGTCAGACGTTTTTACACCGGCGCAAGGGACCCTTGCTCGACCACAGCGCCGCTCGTTTACACCACCATATCTCAGCTCACGCCCCCCGTTTCCTCGAAATTTTGCTTGCCAACACCACTTCATCATCCACACCATCCATCCATCCTCCCAACTTTCCAAGACAGCCGGCACTTAGATGTAGATATGGCAACAGTTCTACCCTCTGTTACGATCTGACTGATTTGAAATATTCCGGGCCATTAGCAACTGTTCCATCGTGTGGTTGGACGGATTGATTGTTTGTCCCTGTATTGTTCGCGCATTTTCCCCCAGGCATGTATTTCAAGTTCGGTTGCGCCAACGACCCTTACTGATATTTTGAGTCTCCGGCAAACTACGGATTCACAAAAATTGTCTCCTGGCCCCTCTCTTATGCCTCCGGTGATGATGCGCTCGCCTCCGGTTCGCAGCTCTAACTCTCCATTCCCGTACTTCACATCTTGATTGCAACTGTATTCAAGGTCTGCATGCTCGTCTGATGCCCTCTTCACCGTCCAACCATACGTCGTCATTTTTTGGGCATGGCACCAACCTCAACCTAGACCATTGGGGTTTTGCCTCGAATTTCGTCCGTCGCTCTTAGGCCGGATTTTGCTAGCGAACACCACCTGGTTGCTGAAGTCACTCTGTTTTCCCCACAGGCTGAACCATTGGACAATCTCCTTTTGAGTGCAGTTATCAGATCCACCAATCCTCACTTCCAACTAGGGGACGCTCAATACCCCGGAGGTTGCATCAGAGTGTCCCATCACTTTGGTCAATCAAAATGAAATAACTATGAGGCTCGCTGTGATAACAATGAACGGTTAGCTTCTTTCAAGGCCTCCAGCGCCTTCTGTTTGTCCATTCCCATGCACATTATTAACGCAATAATTGACCTGGTTGTCCCGACCTCACCTGAAAGAGTCCTTCTACGTGGAGGCACCTTACTGCGACCAAATTCGACCCAGGCTGTGCAGGCTGAGTAGCACACCATAGAAATATAGTACGTTTATTTGTGATCACCAATGGAGCAC